>SKCR01031547.1:0-15233 GCA_019454045.1 Zanthoxylum bungeanum | reverse complement strand
AACTATTATTTTACTTTCTATGAAACTCTGTCTTAATGAAAATAGTTTCAAATGCATTTTCAAGAAGTGAAATATCAAATAAAACGTTGAAAATCCAGCCTCCAACTCGAACTTAAGTTATTAGGTGGTATGACTCTTTGTTAATGTATTTTCAATTAGGATTTAAGTGAAACGGATAAAACTATATACTATTTCAGATTTTTATAAAAAATACATTCCGAACTCGAACCCAAAATCTATCCACCAAATCTTAAGTCATTTTACTTTTTAGTTGCTCTTTACTAAAGCTATAACTCAAAGCATCCCAAAAAAAAAAAAAAAAAACCTCAAAAGAGCCCAAGTGGACTTTTACGAAGAAATTTACTTTGATTTTGAATGAGATATCTATTCATATAAAAATAATAGGAATTTAGTATGTGTGAGTTGGCATTCAAGAAACTATTGGAACACAGAAATACTAATATACTCAAAACCAAATTATAACCACCATGATCACAAATCTAGCTTTTGGTATCATCAAAATAATTTTGACCCCAAATTTTGCCAAGTGTGACAAATTGCTCATATGTATCCCAAAAAAATTATTCATTTTGGGTCGTATAGGGGAGAAAATTTTCTATGCAATAATGGTACCATGTCATCCATGAAACAAACCAATCATCCACTGCCACGCGTGTTAAAAAAATAAAAAAACAACTAAAAAATAAGTGAAAAAACTCTACATGTCATTTTTTAATTCGCTTGTGCTACCACGTCATCCATACCACTATTGCCCCAAACTGCAAAATTGAGAGACATTAGGACCCATAATGAATTATTCTTAATCCAAATTTATATTTTAATATACCTACTAAAAGTTTGAAAAAAAAAATTAACACAAAATTTTGATTTAACCATACTCTTTTTTTTTGCCTTTCACAAAATTAATTTAATTATTTCTAGAATTACTCGGAGATAGTCACAAGCATGGGCCGCCAAGCTCTTCTTAACAATCTATATCTGAAAGTAGCAGAAAACGGTCTAAGAGAACCGGCCGAGCCACGCCGGGTAGATGAACCGCCGGTACCCACACTCCCTGTAACCGGTAAAAGCCCTTGTCGAGCTCCAGTACTTCCAGAATCTCTGTCCTCATACGGCGGCGGCGGCGACGAGACGAAAAGGTCCTTCAACTTGGCGCGAATCTTCTTGTTCTTGATCTCCGGCGACTCGTCGGAGACTTCTCTGTCTAAGTCTTCGTCGTCTTGGCGAGTAAATCGGCGCCGGTTGAGTAGCATTCGGAGTGTCTTGCGGCGGCGGAGATGGATGACGGGGCTCATGGTCGGGCTCCTCGTCGGGCTGCCGGCGACGGCGCACTGGGTCGCTAAAAGCTTGAATTTTTGAAGAGTTGCCATAACGGTAAACAAAAAAGATACTTTAAAAAAATAAAAAAAATAATATTTGATTGGAGATGAGAGAGAGAGATATAGAGACACACAAAGCTTTACATTTCTGTGTTGCTTGTTTTGTTTGTTTTTAACAAGCAATAATGAAATTTAATTTTCAAAGGAGGTGAGTTGGGGTGCCACGTGGCAGTCTGTGGAAGAATTTGGAGCATTTGCTAACAATGGTTTTATATATAGACCTTAATAGGTATTATATTCGAATTCAGGATATGTATTTTTTATATGAAATTTTATACCTATGAGATTTTACTTGTTCTGTTTAAGTTGAAATCGGGTTGTTTAATAATGGTTTTTCAATTTTTCCAAAAAATTAATAATTATAAAATATATGTATTATATTGGCAGCAAAATATATGTATTTTATGATTAATCTATCTCACCCAATTATCCTTTGGTAAGTTTGTCAATTTTCAAGCTTCAAAAGTGAGAACAAAAAGGGAAGTGTGGGTGAATAATTAGATGGACTATGAGACAAATGTGAGGGGTTTTGTAATTGTGTTATAAATTATTGATTTGGATGAGTGTGTTTGGTGCTTCTTTGTTGGGATTATATTCACACACTAATGCTATCCTTAAATGGGGTTTTGATAATTATAAGAGAATTATTAATTACATATGGATTTAATTTAGACTGATTTAATAGTCAAATACATTGACCGTGTCGAACGAACTTGAGCCTCTTCGAGTGGGCAACATCCTTCGTCCCACACCATTTCTAAAAGAGGGGACGTGCCTATTAGCCTACGGATCCAACTTTGTGATCCTCAAAAATTTGTAATAGTTACTATTTCTATGATTTCGAAAACATTATAATCTGTTCTTTGCTTGAATGACATGGTTAATTTTAAACAAAAATCGAAAAAAATAGTATTATTAATTTTTATAATATGTTTGATATTGAATGTTTTGGGCTTTTGACATTATTATTTGGAAACATAATTTTTTTTTTTTTTGGGATAATAATAATAAATATTGTTTGTGGATGGTGATTTCTTATAACACCTATCTCAAGGAAAATTAGAGCATGAGGATCCTCATGCCGAAGTGGCATGAGGAGTCTGAGGACCTAAGAGCATGAGCCCGACCCATATGTTCAAGTGAGGTGCTCTTCATGAGAGGGTCTTATGTGATAAAGTGATTATGATCCCGACCCAACCACTTTGAAGATAAGATTGGGATTGCTCTAGCGAAACGTATGACTCGAGGATATTCATGAAGTATGACCAGAGGAGGAGCACGACCAGTGAATGAGCATGACCTGAGGCAGAGTATGAAGTATGGCCCGAGGTGGTTCATGATGTATGACTCGATGAGGTTCATGAAGAGTATGACCCGATGAGGTTCATGAAGAGTATGCCCTAAGGAGGTTGGGTGAGGTGATACACGAGTAGTTCAAACAATATAACATATGCCATATCTAGAAAATGATGCATTTAGAAGGATACTAATGAAGTTGATAAAACGATGATCCACATGAAACCACGATACCTATCAGCTGTCATAGGCCGGTGCAGTGATAAGATAGCTAGCAGGCAGTCGCTATAGGCCGGTGCAAGTGGCATGACAAATGGCATGTGAGATTGGCTGAGAAAGTAGTGGAAGCAATGACTCAAGGGTAACAATGATGATTGAGTGACATGAGGTGAAGTCATAGTCAATGAAATAGTAGATATATGACATATATAAAAAGATTGAAGTTACAAATTCAAGGGTTAACAACTTGTGCATTCCCTCATTTGTAGCTCAGGTCGGTCTTGACCTCGAGACATAATAAAATATTCATCTTTCTCTCGTGGACGTAGGTAGGAGCCACTCTCCGTCGAACCACTTAAATCTCTGTGTTTATCGTCTGACTGCTAAATTTATGCGGTTCCCTACTAACCAAATAAATTTACCGTTCGAGTGAAGTTTATTCAATGAGTGAATTCTTTATTTTGCCATTCGAACGAAAAACATTCGTTAATAATTATTATTATTTAAATATTATAGAACTAAAATCAAAGAAGTTGACCCTTCCCTCCTATTTTATGTTTGTGTTTGAACATTTACATGTGTGAAAACATGTCTAATTAATACATTATTATTTTAAATATATTTTTTTGTTCTAAAAATCATTAAAATGTATCCCAATTGTATGTATATCAATCGCCAGTACCCTACTAAATTTTCATATTTATGAAGTTTTTTTTTTATTTTTTTTTATTTTATTTTATTTTAATTTTCTAATCTTAAAGAAAATAACGTTAAAAATAAAATAAACCAAACAAAACTATAATACTTCCCACAGTCCACAGTCACATTTATTTTTACAAATTATGATCACTATGTACAAAATATTCAAAATCGAAGCCCACAATATCAGGCTTGTCAATCAGGTCATGTTAAGCATCCCAATCCCTCCACCCCCACACACATTTATCAGTCCCACCCAGAGCCATCTGGTGAAAGCTGAGGCGACAAATCTTTCTTCCACTCTTGAATTTTATAGGATCATAGGTAAGTTTCTAAAATGAATCTCTTATTGATAAAAAAATAAAAAAATATAAATCATATTATATATTAAAATTTAAAATTTCTATATTAGAAAGCCCAATCAACTGACAGTGCCGACTCTCTCCCGCGCTATCGCTGCCAGCATCATCCCCTACATGAATATCCAGCACCACTTCAGCTTCCGTGTTCCAAGATATGAATCATTATTAGTCTCCTTAAAAATCTCCAACACTCTTTTCATTGTAGGCCTCATTTCCTTGTCTTGCTGCAAGCACCTGACAGCTAATTCTGCTACTGATGTCATCATATCATATGTCTTAAGCTAAACTATTACTTAGCTAACAAATTACATTTAATATCAACTAATTATATTTAATACAAATATTTAACGCCAACCAATTGCATTAATTACTTACCTCATGTGAGAAAATAATTGACTCCACAAAGACTTTATCAATAATCTCCTACTTGGAGACAATTCAACAATCATGCTGTAAAAAAAAATTATATTTGAGCTCTTCAAGTATAGAAACTTATTAGTAATCACTATCTCCATTTTTCTCAATTTCGGAGACCAATTGAAGCTGTACAAAACTTCAATTTACCAAGTGATACAACTTTGGTGAACATATCAGCTGGATTATCGCTTCTAATGATCTTATATAAATTCTATAGCATTTGGTTGTACGGGTCAAATTTGGTTTAAGGGCCCAAATATTATTATGTCTTAGGCACACGTATCAGATTTACATCAGAATATGACTCATGGACTCCATCTAACCCAAAATAGCTTCTTGGGCCACTGTCCAAGCCCAATCAAAGTGGGTTTCAGCCACTGGACAGTCAAGCTTATACACAAGGATCACATATAGGCCCATGAGTCCATCATACATCCCCAAATGGATAGAATCCACACGACACGAGAGGCCTCAACATGCCCTAATTATGCTACTTAATGTCCCAGATGACAGCACGTGAGCAGTGTCTCAGTCCACGTTGCTTCATATTATGCAATGTTTGGTAGATATGGTCCACCAGTTTACACACGACTAATTTTTTCTTAATAAGGAAACTATGTATTTGGATCTCGACACACAATCTACAAACACAATGGTATAATCCAAGGACAACATGGATTACACCTAATCCTGAAAATATGGGCACTCCTAAACCGACTAAGGGGCTATTTCACAGCCTATAAAAGGAGAGGAGATCAAATGGATTGAATCATTCAAGCTATGACTCTCACATTCGGGGTCTTAAACCATACATAACTCCATAAACACCAGCATATAGCCTTCACGACATCTACAGTAATTGAGGTAATCATTAGCCTTATTCTTCTCTCATTTTCGCTCGTTATCACCACTGACTTGAGCGTCGGAGTGCCAACGGCATCCATCCCACTGGTGAGTAGTTACTATACGCTCACTTTATCTTTATTTTCCATCCTATCATATAAATTTTCGATTGTAAACTGAAAACAAAATTCAGCATCTACGTTGTTACAAATTGTAATGGCATCACTGCCAAAAGTTGGTAAATTTCACATTGTTCATATCAATCACCAAAATGGGCAAAAGTCCTTGTGAAATGACAAGTAATAAATGTCGAAATTTATTCTTAAAACAATTTTGCGATTTTAGGCATCTCATATTAGAGACAATAATCGAGACGTATCCTTATAATATCATCTTAATTACGAATACTAAATTATCATAAATTTCAATCGATTTTTTGAATCAGAGTAAAAAATTAATTTGAATCTTTAATCAAATAGTTCGGATATTTAAAAATTTTTGAGTTAAAATTTGAGAGTTGAGAAAATCATCCCAAGCCCAACTTTTTTTTTTTTTTTTTTTTTTTTCAAATTTCAGTCAAAAAATCATTTTAAATTTATACCATCTCAAATCTTAATCTGATAACTTTATTTCATACCCTCTCACATTAAAAGAGTACAAAGCAAAAATTGAAGGAACAAATGTGTGTACACAGAGAACATTGTCTCTTATATTAATATTCCTCGGCCCCAGTATTAATTTTAGTCAATAACCTTAGTTATCATAATATATTAATATGACAATTGCACACGAACCGCCCAAAAAAAATTGCACACGATTCGGTTCGATCCAATTCGGATCCGATAATGCTCGGGGCTAATCCCAGAAAATCAAAGAAATGATTTTTTTCTAGTTAATGAATTGCCAATAAACACATTGGTGGCAGTACTTGTTTGACTGTTTCCAGATCCGAGTAACATGATACAGTGAACGAGTTCCAAATAAAATATTTCCAATTTCAGAGAAATCTTAAAATAGAAAATAATGTTAAATTTTTTTATAATTTTCTATCACGTATAAGTAATTTTCTACTACGTGTATTTTACTTGCTTTATTTATACCGAATCGAATGATTTAGCGGTGAGATTTGTAACGTAAATCTTGACTCCAATAGCTTGTTCCCTCTTATGTTAAATTACCTAACATAAACTAAGTGTCTGCGTTGTAACTGTTGTGATTCAGTTATGTCACAACAATTCTGGTTTAAAAATCACAAAAACTCAAATCTAAACGGACTCTAATTCAGTTATTGTTGGATGAAGAAAACTACTTCATGATTCAAGTTTCTCCGTTCAAAGCAGGGGCGACCATGAATTTTGAAGGTCTCTTGTCTAGCTTTTTTATTACAATGACCAGTCCTAATTAAGTAAGCTTTCATTATAACTTGAGTGAGACTGGTATTGAAGATATAGCGTCAGGTTGCGTATGCCGGAAGTATTAAGTGAAAATTCTGGAATTTGAAGTGGTATTGATGAAGTTTGATGGGCAAGTAAAGTATCATCCCAATAATCTTTTCTAGCAACAATGATTCTGATGTTCAGGATTTTTCAAGTCCTGTCCAGGTTCTACCATCTAGCGGAAATAACAGTTTATTCAGTATTGGACCATCAATAGCAGTCAGCAATTTTTAGCTGACCCCAATTTCAGTTTTTTTTTTCAATGGATTGCCATTTCAAATACTACCCCGCCCATTGGAATTCTTATATCAGGATATTGATTCAAACGAAAAGAACTTGAATTACAATTCAAACATGGGTGTCAGCTAATAGCCTTAAAGATAGAATTCTAATTTGTAACATTATTAGGCCGGAATGATTAATAATTAGGATTCAAATCCAAGTAATATACACCATATATGCACAAGGATATAAAATTATATTATTGATTATACTTCTTTTATTTTATTTTGATGATTAAATTATTCATTATAATTATTACACTGGTTATTGTCAAGCAACAATCAGATTAATTAACACTTAGGAAATGGAACACCACATGTTTTAGAGACCTTTTCGGCATAGGGAGAATCAATATACTTCCTGTAGAGTGGATTCCTAAGATAACCGCAAAGGCACGGCCTCTGCTGCCTCAAGCTGTAGCAGCACACGATTGATGGCGGCACCGGCGACGTAAGTGCCTGCAGGCACGGGCTCAATTGCGTCGGATTGCAAGTCACTGCCTCTGCCGCCACCGGCACCAGTTCCCTCCCTGAACCCACAGTAGCCAGCAGCAGCAGCAGCAGCACTGGTGCAAATATGAAGATAAGATGATCGCAAAATACATTGCTATTAATAATCTTCTTCATGTTGTTTAATGGTTGTTCATGAATGACTGAGGCCATGGCTTTGCCGACGAAAGATTATTTATAGATGGAACCGAAATGAGGGTGATGAAATTACATGCATACGTGTGGTTTAGTTGATGGTTCCAACGAGTGTTGGGTATCATGAGAGGTGTCGTTTGTTGGGTTTGAGAGAGATAACAAGTGTTAGTTCACGAGGGTTTTATCGGCATGAGATTGGAAGTCTACTCCTTAACTAGTCTAACTAATATTTGCGAATTTTTGCAGTTATGGAAGTTGGAATTCATATTCTCAATAAAGGGAAATGATATACTTGCGTACATTTATTTCTAAAATTTTCTTAACTCCCTTATTATAGTACAGTGAGTTACAATAAATCATCGTAACTAATGTGTGAGAATTGGAAAATGTTAAGAATAATTGTGTATGAATCTATCATTTTTGATTAATAAATATGTCATCAAAAAAGGTCAGGGACATGAGTATCACTGGGCTACAATTATAACCCCAAATGTCAAGAATATGGTTCTTGAATCATTCAATTGATGATAGATATATGAAACCTGATGTCGGGAACATGAGTATTACTGGACTACAACTATAAGCCCAAATGTCAAGGATGTGGTTACTTGAAAACAGAAAATTACATTCAATTGATGATAGGTATATGAAACTTGATGTTGCATTTCACCCAACTATTGGCACTCATTTAATTTAAATCATTAATGTTGGGCAAAGTTCAATCTTCAATGTTTATGTTTATATTCTGTTGATGGAGATTTTTCAAGTCCGAGGAACTCTGAAAACTGAAGGGGGTATAAGAGGGATATTTAAACAGATGGTTCAAGACCCTTGTGAGGAGTGAGATGTCAGATAAAGGGCTCTGAGCCCGAGGTACAAAGGAACACCCGAGGAAAGAGCCAGTTGAGGATTGGCTGGGATACCGACCCAACCTTATGGAAAGGTATCAGATTCAACTCATGAGCATCTGTGAAGTCTGACCCGAGGTGGTCTCGTGACTACCGACCCGACCTGTTAAAGAAGCAAGGAGGAGGATCCAGCGTTATTCCTCTTGGCACACCGACCCGGGGAACGAGGTCAGGGTTGCAGTATCTCGTGCTTATGTATGAATGTTGTAAGCTGTACATGAAAGTTTGAGCCGCCAGTAGGCTGGTATGACGAGAGTTAGTCAGAGACTTTCCTTCTGACACACGGAACAACGTTGAAGTGGTTGAATTGTAGGCTGTCACATGGGCAGAACGTGTAGCAGAGGATAAAGGTGGGAATGATGACTTTTTACTGTCCAGAACTACTTTTGCATTGGCTGTCAGAAGATCAGAGCTACTGTTTGTAGAGTGGTTGAGGAAAAAGAACATGAGTGACGATGATAGGATGACGTGAGCTGACGTCACGAGTTGGTGGAACAGTGGATTTGAGAGCCTATATAAAGGAGTCGAAGATCCAGTTTCGAGGGTTGGTTCCTTTTGGTTAACAATTTATACATTTTACTACGTGTAAAGAGATCGCGAAAGCTTAGGGATAAAGAGAGAAAGTTGGTTGGTCTTGACCCGAGCTCGTAATAAAATTTCTTTTCTTTGCTCCTGTGGACGTAGGTTGGAGCCACTCTCCGCCGAACCATGTTAATTCTTTGTTTTCTCTGTAATTTTCTATTTGCTTTCCAAATTTGCTTTGGTTCCCAACTAACCAAACAAATTCACTATTTTGGGGAGATTTGTTTGAGGGATTGAATTCCGGAATCGTTCTTGGAACGAAAAACAGGCTGTCAACATATTCTTTTGTAACAAAAAAAACAAATAGTTAGCTCGGCCTGAAGGCAGTATCACTAGTGATTGTAGAAGATTACAAATGGAAACCATTTAAGTGGTTTCGAATACACAGGGCATTGTGGGTAGTTTTGAGTGTTCTAAAAAAAAAATTACAAAATAAAACAATACTACTTAAATTTGAGTACTATTTTGTCACCGTTTTGTGATCCCTATGTACACAAATATCATTACTCATACTATATTAAGTTACCATTTGACCTAAAATTAAACTAAACTAAACTAAACTTCAATAATGAGCATTGTAATATCAGCAGCAAAAGGTGAAAATTTATTTAGAATAAGTATATGATAATTTTACAACAACAGGGCATTGTGATCAGGGACTACAGAAGTGTTCCCTTGAAAACTGAGAATTTACATCCCTGATGGCATCGGTCCAATTGTTTGATACTTGTACTACATTTTCATAGTTTCATGTTCAGTGACAATTAAACTTGGACATGAAATTTATCCTGAGATCAAATTCCTGAGCTTCAAAGAGCAGTTCATCCATCTGCATAATATGATCAAGTGCCGCAGCAAATTAGAAAATGATGGTCCAGTGCACGAGGCTTTCCACGCCGTGGGTTATGGGAAGGATTAGACAATGAAACTTAAAAGAAAAATGAATTAAATTCAATCGGAGTAGGAATTTTGGAATGGTAATGTGCTTCTCTGTACTTTTTATATGAATCAATAGAATTAAATTAACTCACCAGGAAAAAAGATAGCCTATTTTAAGAAGCCTCCTTGACCTCTAGCATTGGTGAAGTTATAAATGGCCCCGGAAACTAGCCACATAAAAAGCATCAATAAGGATTGATCAAGCTTTTCATAAACATAAAGTTGAAAACGCAAGACACCAGAATGACATTCTGAAAAATCGGATTCTTAATCCATATCGAGCTTTAAAGCAAATATATATACCTTCATAACCGCGCACAACTGGATCCTCCGACAGCAGAAGGGGAGTATTCAGATTAACATATCTGCAAAGGAATTGGAAGCCACTCTTGAATTATCTATAAAACTTTCTACCAAGAAAATCTAAGAGGTTACACACTAAGTACTAGTGGCTACTGTCAGAAAGTAACTATTTGCTGAAAATGAAGCTGTAAAAAGCATAGTTACTTGAAGCATCCAAGACCAGCAGCGAGATGGCCAGCAAAACCTGTGGCAAGCCTTGTCTCGACCATGCCATCGATCATCAGATTCAAGCCTGATTTTCTTGTGGCCTTAATAATTTGGAGGGTGCCCATGACCCCAAATTTGGCAAGCTTAAGGTTAATCACACTTGCGAGATTTTCATTGATAACTTTCTGAACATCATTCAAACTCCTACAACTTTCATCTGCAACGACACTTATCCCGTAAATGTCTCTAGCAGCATTACTGACATCACGAAGACCTCTCCAGTCATCTCTATGAACTGGTTGTTCTAAGAGAACAGGAGTTACTCCCATACCTGCAGCAATTGGATAGTAACTCAAAATCATTAAACAAGGCAACATCGCAAAAGCAACAATAACGTTAGAAACTAGTTCTCTGCTGCAAATGGAAAATTTTGTTACCATTCAACTTTTCAAGCACTCCAATTGCTTCCTCAGAAGTGTATGCTTCATTTGCATCTAAGATAAAGGAGCAGTGAGGATGCACAGCCTGTATGGCAGGTAAAACTTCAATATCTGCATTTATGTTTCTTCCCACATTAAGCTTCAAGGTGCTAAATCCCCGTTCGCAATATCTTGAGGCCAATTCAGCAGCTTCAGCAGGGGGAACGGCTGGAATCTGCGAAATCAGAACATCTAGGATAAACCTGAACTAATAGCCAATAAACCAAAAGCAACCGAAGACAAACTGAAATAGCAACTCAACTGTTAAAGCAGTGGATAGGCTGTTCGACACTCCACCAAATAACCTCCATAGCGGAACATCAATACTATTAGCAACAGCATCAATCAATGCCATTTCCACTCCAGCCCTAATCTTCAATCACATAGACAGAGTCAAAAAGGAGCACAAAATCCTTTCAAACCAAAGATGTTCTTAGAGGAGATGACTATTGTACTAAAAAGTTCAACTAAATACAATGGCTGCCAAAAATTTCCTTCACTAAGAAGCACAATTCCCATGGAATAAACAATGTAACCTACTTTAGTATGGTATATATTTGGGGATTTGGAATTCTTCTGCTAAATGAAACTTCACCTTGGTAAAAAAAAATTGACCCAAATTCAAACACCTATCAAATAACCATGTACATATTTACAAACAATTTCCAGAAATAACATATCTAAACCACCAAACATTCAATTAATTCAAAAATAAAAACTACATTTTTGATCATACTCACAGAAGCCAATTCACTTCCAGGAAGAATCCCATCAATTTCATCAAGAACCAAATTCAAAGTCATTGGTGAACTTTGCCTCAGAAACTGACATGCCTCTCTGACTTTGACAAGAGCCTTTGTCTGATCTCCAGTAACCAAAGGAACCACTGCCACCTCACCCCACCCAACACACCCATTACTCAACTCAACTCTAATGGCCACATTCTCCACATTTTCAACACATGTCAATCCCAAACTTAATGGTGCAGAAAGAGCAACATTCAACTCTCTTCCTTCAGCTCTTTGTACATCAACCCAAAAAGTCTCAGTCAAATTCTTAAACCCAAAACTTGTTCTTTCACTTGTACTAACTCTTGTCTCAGCCACCACATTGCTGACACAAAACTTGCTAACACTTTGGTTCCTATGCAAGCTTCTTGAAACTCCTTGCACACCAGGAGTAAACAAGGAAATACAAGTGGATGAGTAAAAAACTGAACCAACTGGAACCATTTTAGTTGAACTGAAGATCAAATTTGTCATAACTTCTTGTATTCCAGGTAATACAGTTTGTTTAGCTTTAGCAGTTTTGCTGAGTTTCTGAGAATGGGAGATGGTGGTGCCATGCCATTATTGAAATATAACATATAGTGTTTTATTTGTCTGATTGTGATTAGTAGAGGAATATACTTTGTCTAAAAGCATATTTTGAATAAAACCATGTGCCCTTTGGGGGCATTAAAGAGGCAAAGCTGCTAAAGCTCTGCAACCCGCATAATGATTAACATTTTTTTTTACTTGATTTCCATTTTTTAAATGTCAGTGCTAAGCTGTATTAGGTTCATAACATTCGTGCTGACTCTCACAAAAAACGGACTTTCTGAATTTGAGCTCAGGACTTGAAAGTCAGATTTTGAATCATACACCACCCAGCCACGGCCCTTGGGGATGGTACAGTTAAACATATCATGTATAATTAATCAATTCCAAATGGGGTGTGTTTTGGAATGGTTAGATTAATTAATCACAACTTGGTCCAGTTGAAGTATTAATATATCAGATAAAAAAAAATGATTATAAGAAGACTAAATGAAAAATTGCAGTTAGATAATACAATCAACTAAATAAAAATGTGTTCATATTTTACAAGAAAAACTTAATACTGAAATTTGTCAGTGCCCATTAAAAGCAATGGCAGGGCTAAGAAGCCAGAAACGATTGGAAATTGGCTCTGTCTCCTTTCATGAATTATTCATGGCTGTCAGTGCACCAATTAAATACGGTCCCATTAGAAAATACACATCATTCACGTGCCTAATAGTTTTATTGAACGACTATAATTTTCACTACACGTGTCCATTAGTGTCCTTTTTTTTTTTTTTAAAGATAAAAAAGTAAGTAAGTTTAAATATATATTTAAGATCTTATTTCTCTGAGACTTGAGACTGGAATTCACATGACAAATTTTATTAAAATATTTGAAAACCAATTGCACTGCGTCAAGCAAACATTTTAATGCATCTGTGTAGTATTGTGGTGCCTTCGAGTGGCCAATGCAGAAGCAAATATAGTTTATGATTTTATTTTAATTAAGGGTTCTTAAACCCTCATTAGACTTCAATTTTAACCAATAATATCACAATTTATTCAGAAACTTCAGTCTTATAAATTCAATTTCAATAGCCATTGTTATATAGTGAGTTGTAATTCTATATCAGGGTCATAGTTCAGGATCAGACAATCAGGTCAGACTAGAATCAGGATTGGAATTAGGCTTATGATCAATCATTAGAACTCAATCATTCATGGTCAGATTTAGAACCAATAAGTCATTCAGAACCAGTCATGTATATTCAGAATCTTCCATTAGAATCTGAATCGGAACATCATACTCACTCCTTCAACATCAGACTCAGGGTATCACGTCAGACCCCTGAAGTCAGAGTCTTCTTCAGGGGCAGAATCAAGGCCTCATGTCAGTCTCTGAAATCAGAATCTTCCCATAGGGTCGGATTCAGAGTCTCATGTCAGACCCTGAAATAGAGGAGGTCCAAGAAACACTTCTGTGAATAGTTAACAGAAGCTTATGCATTTGATATGATTCACATAAGCCGATCTTGTAGTTCAGGAAGGGAGATGACGTTCCATATGGTTATGGCTTCTTCCATTTCGTTTTTTGCCACAGGAGCATTGTACACTCATAGGCTGGGATCCCCTGTGACCTATTGCCATCTTCAAAGATGCAACCAGATCCAATATTTATGGACTTGTATATTTCATCAAACTACAAAGTGTTTCCATATAACATAGTTTGTCAAAAATGGTACATCAAAAATAGATGAGAAATGCTCGAGTCATTTCTCTTTTGAATGCTTTGTGTATATTTTTGGACAAATTAAGGTATTGTTTTGCAATATGGATGCTGGTGGCTCCAGTCATTTTGAAGAGCTGACATAAAAAGCTATAAGTGCCTCCAAATTCTTTTACAATTGCTCCATTAAGGAAAGATTTTGCAGATACTAGAAGAAATTACCAAGTGATTTTTTTAAAAGATATAGGTCAGGGCATTACAATCCAGTTCTTGAATCTTTACATGGTATCAGAGCCACCAATGGCAGATTCAACTAATTCACAAGACAATCTTAATCAAAATCAAGCTTCCTCATCTTTAAACCAGGGATCACAAGCTGCTCGAGCAAATCAAAATGTTCAACAAACTTCACAGATCTCATTCACATTCAATAAACCAATAAAATTGAATCATACAAACTATTTGATCCGGAAATCTCAAGTATTAGCTTCAATAAGGGGAAATCGTCTTGAAGGTTTCATCAATGGCTCAAAACCTTCACCAAATCAAATACCTCAGGCAACAAAATCATGATGGATCTGTTCTGATTTCTGAAAATCCAAAATTTGAGAATTGGAGCACACAAGATCAAATATTGTTTGGCTGGTTACTTTCATCAATTACCCCTGGAATGCTGAGTTTGGTATTGAATCTTAATAACTCATTTGATGTGTAGAACATCTTCAATGCCAATTATGCTCAGGTTAGAGGTAATAATAATATGAGTAGAGGAGGTTTCTTTGGTCAAACTACATGAAGCTACAAGTGTGGTTTCAATAGTAGAGGCTCTCAATCTAATAACTGGAACAATCAAAATCATAATGGAACTATGGCAGAGGCCAAGTAGGCAGTACTAATGGAGGAGGTAGTGATGGAAATAGAGGTGGTGGATTTACTGAATTTGGGCACCAGGTGGGAGTTTCTAATGGCAGTTTTCTAGAGGAAGCAGTACCAATGTGTCAAATTTGTTTCAAGAAGAGGCATTCTGCTAACATTTGCTGGAACAGATTCATTGAGAACTATGTACCATCTCCACCCAGAAATAATATTCAAACCTTAAGACATATTGTGGCTTCTTATAAAGATGTTACATTCACTTCTAAATTGAAAGATCCTATTTTTTGTGATGCTTGTCAAATAGGAAAGAG
>SKCR01031546.1:0-18748 GCA_019454045.1 Zanthoxylum bungeanum | reverse complement strand
CGAATTCGAGCGCGGCACGCGAGTCACATCAAGCGTCAAATCGCTAGTCGCGTCAATCGTCAAATCAATTGTCACTTTGAGTGATGTGACTTGACAATATGTCACTTTATTAAAGTGAATAGATGTGATGTGAAAAGTGATGTGATATGACTTAAAGTATAAAGTAATTGTGATGGAATATGAAAAGGTTTGGAATATATATATATGTTTTATTTATTTTGGGAAAATAAATGAATAATATATATTACTTTTTCTTTTCCCTTTTACTATTCATTCGGTCCTCTCTCTCCAAAGGACGCACTCTCATTTTTCCCTCTTCTTATTCCCTTCTTCTTTTCGGCTCACTGCCGAATTCTTCATCAAATTTGTTCTGGTTTGACCGAGCATTTGAGAAGCAAAAGAAGAATACAAGTGCTAGCACACACCTTGAGTGATACATAGGTGATAGGGAAGTGATTCCGTGAGCATGGAAACTTGAAGCTTTGAGCTTCAATGAAGCTCATCAATGGCTGAGCTTGGAGGAAGCCGAACCAGTCCAAACCGAGCAGCCCACTGCCTTGGAGAGATGTTGCCGTGAGCTTGGAGGATGCAAAACGCATCTTGTTCTTCATTTCATCAAAACCGAAATTCAATGTGAGTATATTCCGCACCTCCTTTGATGTGTTCATATGCGGTTTTTATGCATGATTTGTGATCCTTGGGACTTTGATTTAACTCTTTCAAAAGGATCAACTTTTACTATTTACTATTTAGATATCTCCCTTAATATAATATATTAGCTTGTGATTATTTTACTATTTAAATTAATTACAAAACTAAAATTTAAAAGAAACTAGATAGAAAACTCCTTATTTACATCAGAGAAATTAGAGAGGAAGGTACATCTGAAACTGAAATTTCGAGCTCTATTTATAGGCGTCTGTAGGGGGTCAGCATCGTGACACCTAGCTGGCGTCGCGACGTGGGTGATTTTTGATGTGGCAGCTTCTGGTTTGTCGGCTTCAGATTCTAGATAAGGTGATAAGGTGACACGTGGCAAGGTGGTTGGGAGTTCAATTATTGCGACACGTGGCGGCTCGTGATTGGCTGATTTCAGATTCTTATCCGCCACATGTCAATTTGGATAATTGAGTCAATAATTGTTGCTGATGTGGCGCTGACGTGGCAACATGTGGTGAAAGTGACTGTCGGCACCATAGAATGATGACACGTGGCATGTTGTGATTGGTTGATGATGACGTGGTGATGATGTGGCACGTTGACTCGGTCAACTGGTGATGTGGATGATGATGTGGCAGACACGTGGAGTGACACGTGGCGACACGTGGTGATGGCGACCGTCGGCACCGTAGGATGATGACACATGGCATGACGCACGTTAGCAGATCGACTGTGATGGTGACACGTGGCACGGTGCACGTTAGCAAAGTCAAATTTCTCAGATTCCGACTTATGGACCTGGCGCACATTAGCACTGTTCGACGCACGTTAGGCGTCGCGACGCCAAAGGCTTGCGCGTCACGACGCGCCAAATTACCAAAATGCCATTTTTTTTCAATTTTCACTATTTTGGTCCCAAATCACCTCTAGAATGTCCTGAAACTTTATTTATCTGCAAATTAACACAAAACACATCAAAATATTCACAAAACTCAAGAAACTATACAAAATATTAGGTTAAATGAGTTGGAAATAGTGATATAATTACCACTCATCAATGTCTGCCTAAACTGTTGAAAACATGGTCACTGGATGCGTGACTGCCGTATGGACAAGGCAGACATGAAAGAAGTGAAGACGGGCAAGGCTCCGACTTCAGGTATGTTTGTTATAAACATGTTCACTGCTGGTTTTAAAATTGGATTTTAGATACTGGATGTGGTACATAAATATATGTACCGATGTGTGGGATCTGCTAATTATCAAGAGACTGGCTTCAGTTGAGATCGACCTATGAGTCGGAAACGGGACGAGAGTCGCTGTTTTGGCTGTGGGAACCTAAATTTTGAAACTGCCCTTTGGGCATGTACTTAAATTAGGAAACTATTATAATGTATCTAGTTTGACTAAGAACATTATCTCTGTATCTAGTTTAACCCGTTGCGGGTATACCTTTATATTCTAGAACACTAAGTATTTTCTTTATAAAGATGATATTGAGATAAACACATTAGAAGTGAATAACAATATTTATATTTAGAATATAAATGATTCTCTAACATATAATATGACAAACAAAAGCTCAAACTTTATAAATCTAATGAGACTTAAAAGTGGCATTGTTGTCTGGGACACATGAACAAGACTCGTATATCCACACTTTCGAAGAGTGGATACTAGGACATATTTCATTCTAATTCAAATGATGTCTACGAATCTAGTTAATTAGGCAAAGTGCATAAAACACCTTTTACTTGGTAAAAGTGCAAGTGCCACTGATCTGTTAGCCCTCATTCATGGTGACGTAAGTGGACCCATGTCTAGCTAGGCTAGAGGTGGATATGAATACTTCGTAGCCTTTAGGGATGTGGCATCGCGTTACAGTTATGTGTATCTTATGAAACACAAGTTAGAAACATTTGAGTAATTCAAAGAGTTTCGACACAAAGTAGAAAATCGATTAGTAAAAGTATTAAAAATATTACGGTTAGACATACTGTAAAATACTTAAACATATGAGTTTCAAGATTACTTGAAAGAGTATGGTATTCTTTCACAATGGACTCCTCCCGAAACACCTCAATTGAGCGGTGTGTCCGAACGGAGAAACTGAACTTTGTTGGACGTGGTAAGGTTAATGACGAGTCTCTCTGTGCTACCAATTTCCTTCTGAGGATACACATTAAACAGTACAATACTTATTTTGAATAAGGTTCCATAAAAATCTGTTATACATACTTCATATTAGATATGAATAGGAAAGAAATCGGGTTTCTCATTCTTGAAGATTTCGGAATGCTGGGCATAAGCTAAATGTTTGGATGATACCAAACTAGAACCCAAATCGGATAAGTGCCTATTTGTAGGTTGTCCTAGGGAAACCAAAGTATAGTACTTATACAACTTACAAGAGAACAATGTAATTGTTGCTCTCCATGCGGTTTTCCTAAGAGGAATACCAAAATGCAGTGGTAAGTGGGAGGAAAGTAGAACTCAATGAAAATCGGAGTAATACTATTCCAGGCACCGAGTCCTCATGGAACACCAACAGTTCATCAGGGATGAAACTGTACCAATAATCTTTGAATACACAAGAACTGCGTAGGTCAGAGAGAGTCAGAAAACAACCTGGGAGGTATGAGTTTATGATCTCACCTCATGTAGATATTAATCTTATTGAGGAAGACGAACCGGCTACGTATGAGTAAGTGATACAAGGTATCGACTTCATTTATGGCAAAGAGCCATGAAGTCCGAAATGGATTCCATGTATACCAACTATGTTTGGACACTGGTTGATGTACCAAAAGGCATTGTGCCTTTTGGTACTAAATGAGTCTTCAAGGAAGACATACATGGATGGCAACATATAAGTTTATTGAGCTAGGCTTGTACATTAAGAGTATCGTCAACGACATAGTGTCGATTACGACGAAACCTTTTACCTGTTGCCATGATTAAATCCATTTGGATAATGCTTACTAATGCTGCATATTTCATTTATGAAATATGGCATATGGACGTCAAAACCGATTTCCTTAACGGAAACCTTTTGGAGGATGTTTATAAACATCCTGACGGTTTTATCGTGCCGAAACATGCTAACAAGGTTTGCAAGATAAATCTATCCATTTATGGATTGAAGCAAGCATTGCGTTCTTGGAACCAGCGTTTTGATGTAATCATAATGGGTATATGATTTCATTCAAAACGATGATGATTCTTGTGTATGTATATATATATATTATATATATATATAATATATATATATATATATATATAAGAAGGTTAGTGGGAGGGCACTGACAGTGAATGTCCCTAAGTTGATGATGTATTGCTTTTAGCAATAAAATTCCCATAATATAAATCATGAAAGCTTGACTTTCATTAAAATTCTCCATGGAATACTGGGAGAAGCAGGCTTTGTTCTAGGAATAAAGATCTACTGGGATAGATCTAGAAAGTTGCTGATAACCCTCCCAGAGTTCATACGTTTTTGAAATGTATGTGACCTGATGTCTCATATGCTTTGTGCATATGTAGATGATATAAGGCCAATCCAGGTGATGGTCACTGGATTAATGTAAAGAACATCCTTGAGTATCTTGGACGAACTAAGGATGCTTTCTAATGGAAATATAGGGAATGGAGAACTTGAGATGACTAGGTTCACCGCTGCAAGTTTCCAAAATAGATAAAGATGACTTTAAGTCACAATAAGGGTACATATTTAGTTTGAATAACGGAACAGTGAGCTGGAAATCTTCCAAGCAAGATACTGTTGCCGAATAAATAACAAAAGCGGAACATTGCTGCAGCTGAGGCAGCAAAAGAAGCATTTTGGATCTCTATAATCATAATTGGTTTATGAGTAGTTATGTTAGCAGTTGAGCTGGGCTACAGCGCAGGCTAAGGAACATTGGTCTCATCAACGATCCAAGTATATACTTCTATTATTTCATCTGATTCGTCAGATCATACATCGTGGTGATGTGATGATCGAATAAAACACATCAGATGATAACATTGCAAATCCGCTGACGAAAGCTGTTTCTCAGCAGAAGTTTGAGCGAACTTTACATAGTTCAGGTGTAGGACACTTAAGTGATTGGCTATAGGCCAAGTGGGAGATTGTTGGACAATTATGACCCATAGCATCAATATTTGTACATAACATGGTGTTGTTGTACAAATTAACTATGTGACAAAGAAAATTGCTCTTTTATCATTTGTAATTGGATTACCCGGATATATAAATGATAAAAGTCTATATGATTAGTACCGTATTAATAAGATATGAGACAGTATTAATCCACGTAAGGTTTAATCATTAAATATCCATAGTTATAGTATTATCGAGACTAGACATCGATAATACAGAATAGACTAGTATTACACTTGTGCGTGTTATGGAAGTGTAACAACATAGTTCTCATATATTTGGGTATTGGATACTCATGCAAGTGTAATAGGAGGTTCTGTTTACTGATGGTACGGAACAGCTTCGCTCTGGATAGACCCCTCAGAATCCCATTGGTAGTATGACTATGTGTCTATGGGAATCCAAATTAGGGTAGGTGTATTTGGTCTTAACCTGAGACTTGCATCGCTAAAACTTACGACAATCAGTATACTTTGGTTTTGGTCGTCCGGGGCTTTAACAGGTTCCGTGTACGCCTCTTCTGGGTATACTGAGAATCGTAGTGTATTGGGTGTGATGTCAAGATGGAAGTATCACTTCAGTCATATGGAGATGATGATCACGCAAGATACAGAACTGGTACTCTTGTATAGTGCAGCTATCAGGATAATATGACAAGGTCATGATTATCCGATTATAGAGACTAGTTACCAGAGATATGATATATACTTTGTACGGGGCAGACACAATTCTAGCCCCAGGCCTAGCATGTGAAATTCGATACTGGATCGTAATATGCAATACTACGTATGCTAGGCCTGACAAAGATTATATATTCCTTTAAAGAATATTTCTGGAGAATTGGATAGACACGATGCTTTTCTAGAAGCCAACCAAATCTTGTAAATCGGTAAGAACGTGGTACCGGGTACGCACGTATTCGGATAGTCCGATGACCGTATTTACTGCCAACATATACAGGGATCTCTTGGGTCGCCTCCCAAAGATTCACCGATGATGTATGACTCGAACAGAATTAATCTGGGATTAATTATGAGAGAGAAAATTAATCTGGGATTAATAACGGTAATAAATTAATCTAGGATTAATTAAAAAAGAAAGAATTAATTTAGAATTAATTCTACTAGAAGAGAGAGAACCCGATTAATTTGGAATTAATCGGCAAAGTAAATTTAATAGTTAAATTTGATTTTACTATTTAATTTATTTATTTGGGCTAAAATAATATATTGGATATATTAAATGAAATTGGATTTCAAAGCGAAATTAAATTGGATTTTAATTCTAGCGAACGAATTAATTTAGAATTAATTCGCAAGTGACTTTCGTAATAATTTTACTGGGCATTATTATTTAATTAAATTAGATTTAATTACGTCGCGACGGAAAATTTGTTTAATTGGATTAAATGAACCCATGCCCGAGCGAAGTTGCGTGTTGCGTTAGTCGACTTAAATTCGGAATTTAAAAGTTGTGGGACCCACTTCACTTACTTCAACATGTTAGACATGTGATGGAAGTGGTTAGGCTTAAATCATTGGATTTGATTTGTTGAAAGTAAATTTAAATTTACTTATAACACACTCAAACCAGATCCGATACTCCACATCAATATAAATTAACTTGTTGACTTTGGAAGCTTAGTTGTTACTATTCACATTACCAAACTTTCTATTCTTCCTTGAAAATCGTGAACCTCAAGTTCTCTCCCATTGATTTTGTTGCAAAATTCAAGCTTGCTACCACTTAAGGAGTCAAAGGAAGGTGAAAGGGAGACTAATCCGAGAGTTTGGAACTCGTTCTCAACCCTCCGAAGCTTCCAACATATCCAACAAAGAAGGAAAAAGTTTTGAACTCAATCCGATCAATGTGAGTATTCTGCAAGTCCTTTGTTAATTCAACACACAAATACTCTTAGACGATCTTAGCATGTTCTAGGAACACTAACATATATATATATAATCTGTGTGTTGTGTGTGTGTGTGTGTGTGTGTGTGTGTGTGTCTTCTGACTTCACTTATGGTTGCAGAATTCTAGAATAGGTTCTTACTTAAGAGTAAGCTTGGATATTGTTAGATTAGTCTAAACCATCGGGAACTATTGTTCTGATTTTCAAGAAAAATCAAGATGGTTAGTGACTTAGTTACTAAGTCACATTAGGTAATCTAAATAGATATCTGGTTTACGATAAATTCTCTAGAGAAGATAGTTTCTTTTGTAGTAAGAATTGACGTGAGTTAGTTCAAGTCTCGAAATTCTGATTGGTATTAAGAAAACCTCATTAGGTATTTGTTTATCTCATATGACATTTCTTGGCTTTAGTGACCTTTAGAGGGAGTGTGTCTGACATAATTTGCTAATCAATTATTTACAATTATTGTGAATAGTTGAAGGCAAATCATAAAGCTAAATAAATGAGATATTGTTTTGTTGTGTGTAGAGAATATCGATTCTCACAATACGACAACTATAGATTTGATACCAATCTCCGTCTAGTTATTTAAAATATTAATTTAATAATTATTTTGATATTTGATATCTGAACTTGCGACTATTGGATAGTTACTTGTTTCTTTATAAATAATTATTTCATATTTAAAATGACTAGTAGTGTCATTGATGAAGAGATAAAAATTAAGAAAAATATTCGGTTAAACTAAATAATTTATAATAGTGCTTTAATGAGATTTTATCACTTAAGCATTAGATGCTTATTCTGTATGGTAAATGGTGGTCTGATACGAGATCACACCAAATTCCTTATCCATTTAATGAATATTGTATTCGGGAATGGGATTAAATCTCAAAATTAACCAATGTTCGTCATTGCACCACTGATTTATTAAACTAATACAATGGATGTATGTAGTTTAATGAATTATAAATTGCCTTGGATATTATTCTTTATGTCATAACTAGTTAATGAGTGTCCATGACTTAGTTACGTATTTCTAATAGAACACATATTGAACGTCTTCAATGGTTCGAGAACTTTTCAATATGTTTCTGATGAAACGCGATAGAAATTTTGACTGGTTCAAAGATATTCGATTTGAAGTTTTGAAAACTATATCTTTAAATTCATCATGTGTCTTTGAATTATTTCAAGAGGTTTGATATGATCAACATATGAATTTATGGCAATTAGTTTATAGTTATTTAATGATATGATTCTTACTCAATAATATTTTCTACTATTTCATTGTGATAGAATTGGTCAGTGGGAGAAATCGAATCTTATATGATTTGATTCGTTTGATATTGAGTGTTACCCAATTAGTTTTCAATACTCTCGGGAATATTTCTCCAGTAACACGAATTCATCCGTTTAATTAATGTTTCTATTTTTTTTTCTACAGTTACATATAGGATATGTATAGGTAGAAAAAATCGAATCGTGAAAAGTTTGAGATTTGAATCTTTCTCTTATATAATGGTTATATAATTGAAAAGTACTTGCGCCTCGGAGTACAAGCAAAAGTTTAACATTATTCTATTTGATAGAATATTGTATTCTATTTGATAGAATAATTTTTCTACGATCACAAGTAATTAAATTATTTTTATTACTTGGTGTGTAACATCGGATGCTGACCATTGTAGAAAAAACTTGACTTATTGAAGTTAAATGTGAGAGTGATAAACTATAAATAGAACTGCATAATTAATAAGATGAAAAGACCCTTAGACAGTTTCCATATAAGTCCAATATGATGTAAGAATCATTTGTGAAATATTTGATACTTAATGGTTCTACAGTTTTCTTATCGTAGAAAATTATCCTATAACTTGTAGTGGGAGCGATATTTGATATCAATTTCAGAAGTTGACATTAAACCATAAATCCAAAATTATTTATAGCTTACTACGATCAAGTTTTGAACTTGATTAAGCTATCATTATGAGTTCTTCATAATATTGTTGGACAATTATGACCCATAGCGTCACTATTTGTACATATCATGGTATTGTTGTACAAATTAACTATGTGGCAAGGAGATTGCACTCTTATCATTTGTGATTAGATCACCTAGATGTATAAATGATATGAGGTCCTTATGATTAGTTCTTGGATTGAGATGATATGAGACAGTATCAGTCCACGAAGGATTAATCATTAAATATCCCTAGTCGTAGTATTATCGAGACTGGACATCGATAATGCGGAATAGACTAGTATTACACTGTGCGTGTTATGTGAGATCATAACGACATAGTTCTCATATATTTGGGTATATGATACTCATGCAAGTGTAATATGAGGTTGTGTTTTACCGATGGTATGGAAAATAGCTTCGCTCTGGATAGACCCCTCAGAATTCCATTGGGTATGACTATGTGTCTTGGAAGTCCGATAACAGGATATGTGTATTTGGTCTTAACCTGAGACTTGTATCGCTAATACTTACGACAATCGGTATGCTTTAGGTTTTGGTCGTCCAGGGCTTTAACCGGTTCTGTGTATGCCTCTGCTGGTATATTGAGAATCGTAGTGTATTGGGTGTGATGTCAAGACGGAAGTATCACTCAGTCATAGTGGAGATGATGTCACGTAGGATACGGTACTAGTACTCTTAAGTCTACTGCAGTCATCGGGATTTATGACTAGGTCATGTATGTCCGATTATAGAGACTAGTTTACCAGACATCCGACATGTACTTCGTACGGGGTAGACACATTCCAAGCCCCAGGCCTAGCACGTGACAACCGATACTGGATCGCAATACGCAATACTATGTATACTACGCCTGACATAGATGATATATTCCAGTAAGAATATTTTTTGGAGAATTGGATAGGCACGATGCTTTGCTAGAAGCCAACCATGCCTTGTAAATCGGTAAGCACGTGGTACGAGGTACGCACGTATTCGGATAATCCGATGACTGTATTTACTGCCAACATATCCAGGGATCTCTTGGGTCGCTTCCCAAAGATTCACCGATGACAGTTGATTCGAATTAGAATTAATCTGGGATTAATTAAGAGAGAGAAAATTAATCTAGGATTAATTGAGGTATTATTTAATCTGGGATTAAAAGTGTTCGGAGAGAGAGAACAGCGATTAATTTGGAATTAATCGGTAGAATAAATTTAATAGTTAAATTTGATTTTTCTATTTAATTATTCGTATAGGCTAAAATTAATATATCAGATATATTAATATGAATTGGATTTCGTTACGAAATTAAAGTCGGACTTTAATACGAATGAACGAATTAATTTAGAATTAATTCGTAAACGACGTTCGTAATATATTTGCGAGGCATCGTTATTGAATTAAATTAGATTTAATTATTTAGCGACGAGAATTCGTTTAATCGGATTAAACAGATCTGAGCCGCGGCAAATGTTCGTAGAGACATTTGAATTTTGAATTCAAATGTGGGGCCCACTTTAAATGTGGTAGTTGGGAGAGTGGTTGGCATTTATGCCATACCATCCACTTTCCAACCACCTTGGAATGGTTTTGGCAAAACCATTTACCCACCCACCTTGTTTAGGTGAAAAAGTAAATTGGCTTTTACCAAAACCCTTCTCTCTCTCTGATTTGTGTATGCATCACACAAAACAACATTTGAACAAAAATAAACCCTATACATTCTCTAATGGGCGTGAATATGCCTCCTCCCTCTCTTGATTTTGTTGCAAAATCAACAAAGCTAGCACTTCATGGAATCAACTAAGGTGATAGGGAAACCAACTCAAAGCTTGGAATCAACAAAGGAAGGATCTTGGAGATCTTCATTCAAACAACTCAAAGCTTGGAATCATCAAAGGAAGGATCTTGGAAACCAACTCAAGCTTGGAATCAACAAAGGAAGATCTTGGAGATCTTCTTCTCAAAATTTTTAAAGCTCAAATCCATTCAATGTAAGTAATTCCGCAACTTATAATGAATTTATGAACACATTTTCTTGCTTCTTAGATCCTTGGCATGTTCTAGGAACAATAACAATGGTATCAGAGCCAATTTTAAGCATGAAAATTTTAGGGTTTATGAGACTAAAATTTGGGGCTTTTGTGTTTTGAGCATGATTCCTTCAAATTGATGCTTTGAGCATGCTTAGAATACGGATAACTTAGAGTTATGCATGATTATATTTGAAATAATTGATTGGATCAAAATTTTAAATTTCCCTTACCTTGGCCGAAAGTTGCAGTGCACGAGACTGCAATTTTTTTATTTTTTGTAACATCATTGGATGTGTTTAAATGCTAGATTAAATGTTGATTTTTGGTTTGATTGGATTGGAATCAAAGTCAATAATGTTTATGTTAAAATCAAAGAGCATATTGAGCATGAAATGATGAATTTTGGATGCAATTTGTGTTGAGTAATGAATGATGTGTTTTGGCTTCATTTGTGTTAAGCATAAATTGATGGATTAAGCATGATTAATTAAGTTAATTGGTATTTTGGAAATATTGAGTTTAATTAATTAATCATGGCTAATACACTTTAATTAAAGTAATTGTGATATTTGGAATATTATAATTATGTTAATAAGCCTTTAATTAAGAATTGGGTTAAAAGTGTGTATTTGGGCTTAATGGGCTTGGTTTGACTAAGTTTGGTTTTGGACTTCTGGATTGGATCCAATTGGGCCCAAAACCAATTCCATAAAGTCCAAATACATCACTTGGCCCTTTAAAGATTTTAATTGGGCCTAATGGGCCTAAATTGATTTGTTGGCAATATGGTGATTCCTATTGGGCCTTGGCATTTTGGGTTTGATCCATTATGGCCAAAGCCCATGCCTTAAGAATCAATTAAAAGCCCATTGGACTTTAATTGAAATGACATTGGATGTTATTGGGCCTTTGAGACCCATTTAGATTGGATTTGGAATCCAAGTCTTTAAGGCTTATAAGTAAGTGTAAATATTTAATTTGGAATTAGTATTGAATACAAATAAATTGGATTTAAAGTTGTAGTTCGATATAATTCAAGAATACATACTTTAAGTATTTATTCTTAAACGAGTTGGACTCGTGCAAATCAAATCGTTGTTTGAACATTGGATGATCATTAATTCAAAGATTAATTAATTGGATTAGATTGATTGAATAACATGATTTGTATGAATACATGAATGTGTTGTATGAATAATGTATATCGGATGGATATTAGAAGGGCGATGACAATTTTGGAAATTGTAATAAATTTAGAATTTATTTAAATTGGACCTACGTGTCCAGCCTTTTATCTCCTTTCTCATTGTATTTCTCTTCTCACCTATTCCCCTCAATGTAAATGAGGTTTCTTTATTGTATTATGTAATTGGGTAGAAGTTAGAATAGTTCTAGCCGGGAGAGGAAATAGAGTGATTTGTTCTAGGAAAAATTTATGACATATCCATCCGTATATCATTATTAATTTATTATTTATACACGCTTTATTATGTATTTAGAATGCATGTTTAAGGGTGTATGATGATGAGACTTAACAAAGATAATAAATTGGTTGCCAATTTGCACGCGAAAAACCCTCAAACACATATTAAGCATTTTTCCTTCCGTTGAGTGATTCTTACTCAAGATCCAAAGTTGGCATTGGTTTGTTGGCCAAAGTCAAGACCTTTTTCAATTGCGGATGTGTTTGAATCATGAGAGTTTTGTTCCATATCGGTGTCTTGTCCAAGTCGTGATTGTTGGCCAAAGTCAAGATCACTTCTTGTCCATCGACATTGATTACGAAACTTTCCATGTCAAGGTTCCGCTTAACTGGGATCATTAAGTTTGTTGTGCCAAAGCCAAGGCTTAGTTAATTCAGAGGAAAAAGGTTAGGTAATATATTTGATATATTGGCATATATAAGATATATGTTTCGGACTTGGATGTCCACCTACCGGATCTAGGAATTGGATGAGATCCAATTGATCTTAGAAATCTACCTAGTTAAGTATCATACAATTGTTGGCCAAAGTCAAGATTGTGTGTTTTAACGGGATCCTAGCCCACTAGGAAACAAGGTTTTCCTGAGTACTCAACAGAGGGTTAGAGTCTCGCCGAAAAAATAGTGGGAGGCAAGTATTAGATTGTAATATTCGTTTAGTTACTTGTCATACGCGCTCAATCAAATATTATTCGTCAAATAAATTAAATGTTAGTTGGGACTAATATTTAATAGTTGTTTTAATTAACAGTTGGACTGTATTCAAACTACTTCATTTATAATGATTATATAATTGGATTATAGTAATCAATATATATTTGATTTAAGCAATAAAATTTGTAATAAGTTATATAGTTAGACTATAGTAATCATTACATTAGATTGTACCTGAAATCGTTGATTAAATAGTTGGGACTATTAGAATCAAGATTAAATTGAAAGATTAATGTTTAAAACATTATCCTAGGGAAAATGTGTTCAAACGACTTTAATTTTCAAATTGGGAATAAATTTCAGGATAGTCCTGAAACTAAGAAGTTACTTTATTTGATAGAATAACATCTTAGGCCTAAGCCCAGAGTTAAGCAAATAATAGAGCATGATCTTTGGAAGATTCATGTGATGATAACTTTAATCTTTAATCCATTATGCTTGCTATAAAGACTCCTTAATTTCCTAATCAGAACTAAGGATTAGATCCTTAAAGTATGATGAAGAAATTGAAGGATCTTCATAGATCATCTAATCTTAGATCTTAGAAGTATTAAATGCAATTAATAACTCTTGGAGAGTTAATGGCCATTCTCAATGAGACAAAGCCAAAGTTTGCAATAAGGCAAGTAGCGCAAGGCGCATCTTACTTCAATATTCTAGAAGGCCAAGGCTTGGCCAAAGACTTCTGGAATGTGAAAAGGGCAAAGGCAAAATCATTATAATCTTCTAGGAAGATAAAGGACATATCCCAAGATGTCTGCCTAAATTGTGGCAAACGGGGTCATTGAAGCATGACTGCCGTATGGACAAAGCAGACATGAAGGAATTGAAGATGAGTAAGGCTCTGACTTCAAATATGTTTGTCATAAATATGTTCACTACTAGTATTAAAATTGGATTTTAAATACTTAGTGTGATACATAAATATGCATTGATGTGCAGAATCTGCTGTGAGCAGGATATTGACTTCAGATGAGATTAATCTGCGAATCAGAAAAGGGACGACAGTCGCTGTTTCAACCGTAGATACCTAAGTTTAGGAACTACCATTTGGGTGTGTACTTTAAATTAGGAAACTGTTATAATGTAACTAGTTGACTAGAAACATTATCTCTATATCGAGTATAACTCGTTGCGAGTATACCTTTATATTCTAGAACACTAAAGTGTTTTATTTTATAAAGATGATATTGAGATAAGCACATTAGATGTGAATAACAATATTTATATTTTGAATATAAATAAATCTCAAACATTAAATATGACAAACAAATAGCTCAAACTGATTTGATCAGATGAGAGTTATTTGTGGCAGTGTTGTCTGGGACACAATTAAACAAGACTCGTATATCCACAGTTTTGAAGAGTGGATACTAGGACGGATTTGATTCCACTCAAATAAAGTCTACGAATCTAGTTTATTAGGTAAAGTACCTAAAATACCTTTTACTTTGTGATGTGGTGAAAGTGAAAGAACCACCGATTCTGTTAGCCATATCATAGTGAAACAAGTGGGCCCATGTCTAGCTAGGCTAGAGGTGGATATGAATGTTTCGTGACCTTACAGATGTGGCATCGCGTTACGGTTATATGTTTCTTTTGAAACACAAATCAGAAACTTTTAGAGTTTCGACACGAAATAGACGAACAGATCGGCTAAAGTATTAAAACATCACGGTTTGACCATGATGAAAATACTTAAGCAGTAAGTTTCTCATATACTTGAAAGAGTATAGTATTCTTTCAATGAGGACTCCTCCCGGAACACGTCAGTTTGACGGTGTGTTCGAACGGAGAAACCGAATTTTGTTGGACATGATAAGGTTAATCATGAATCGCTCTGAGCTATCATTTTCCTTCAAAAGGGATAAGCATTAACAGTTCAATACTTATTTTGAATAAGGTTCCATGAAAATCTGTTTGACAGATTTCATATTAGATATGAATAGGAAAGAAACTAAGCTTTCTCACTCCTGATGATTTGGGAATGCTAGGCATACGTTTGGATGATACCAAACTAGAACCCAAATTGGATAAGTGCCTAATGTAATTGGTTATCCTAAGGAAACCAAAGTATAGTACTTATACAACTCACTAGAGAACAATGTAATTGTTGCTCACCATGCGGTTTTCCTAAGAGGAATACCGATATGCAGTGGTAAATAGGAGGATAGTAAAACTCGATGAAAAAATCGGAGAGTTATACTATTCAAGGCACCAGTCCTTAATGGAACACAAACAGTTCATCAAGGATGAAACTGTACGAGTAATCTTCGAATACAAAAGAACCGCGTAAGTCGGAGAGAGTCAGAAAACAACCTGGGTTTTAGTTTCTGATCTCACCTCATAAAGATGGCAATCTTATTGGGGAAAACGAACTGACTACGTATGAGGAAGTGATACAAGGTATCAACTCCCTATCATGGCAAAGTGCCATGAGTCCGAAATGGATTCCATGTATATCAACTATGTTTGGACACTAGTTGTTGTACCGCAAGGCATTGTGCCTATTGGTACTATATAAGTCTTCAAGGAAGACATACATGGATGGAAGCATACCAACGTACTGAGCTAGGCTTTAAGCGGAAAGGTATCGTTATCAACATTGTGTTGATTACAACGAAATCTTTTACATTTTGCCACGTTAAATCCATTTGGATAATGCTTGCTGATGCGCATGTTTCATTTATGAAATATGGCAGCTGAACCGAAAAATCGCTTTCCTGAAAATGAAACCTTTTGAAGGATGTTTACAACATCCTGGCGGTTTTATCGTACCAAAACTAGCAAACAAGGTTTGCAGGTTATTCGATCCATAAAGGGATTAAAGTAAGCATTATGTTCTTGGAACTAACGTTTTGATGTAATCATAATGGTGTATGAATTAATTCAAAATGAAATGATTCTTATGTATATAAGGAGGTTAGTGGGGGAGCGCACTGACAATGATGTCCTAATTAATGATGATATGTCATTTCTTGGAAATGATGTTCCCATATTACGATCGGTGAAAGCTTGGCTTTCATTAAAATTCTCCGTAGAATTTTGGGAGTAACAACCTTTATTCTAGGAATAAAGATCTACTGAGTTAGATCTAGAGGTTATTGACACTCTGCGAGAACTCGTACATTGAAAAATGTAAACAACCTGGTGTCTCATATGCTTTGAGCATATGGATTCACAAACAGGTCAATCCAAGTGATAGTCACTGGATTGATATTAAGAACATCCGTTAGTATCTTAGAGAACTAAGGATGATGTCTTAATCTATGGAGAAGGACAACTTGAAGTGACTGGGATCACAGCGGTAAGTTTCCTAACCGATAAAAATAACGGTACTATACAGTTTGAATAACGGAACAGTGAGCTGGAAATCTTCCAAGCAAGATACTGTTACCGAATAAACAACAAATGCGGGTTATTGCTGCAGCTGAGGTAGCAATAGAAGCCATTTGGGTTATTAACAAATCTGATTAGATTAGATATAGTTCTGTTAGCAGCTGAGCTAGGCTACAGCGTAGACTAAAGAATTAATGGTCTCATCAACGATCCAGATATATACTTCGACTATTCATCTGATTCGTTCGGATCATACTTCATGGCGATGTGATGATCCAATAAATTGCATCAGACGATAATCATACAAATCCGCTGACGAAAACCTTTCCTCAGCAGTTTGAGCGAACCGTACATAGTTCAGGTGTAAGACACTCGAGTGACTCGCTATAGGCCAAGTGGGAGATTGTTGGACAATTATGACCCATAGCGTCACTATTTGTACATATCATGGTGTTGTTGTACAAATTAACTATGTGACAAGGAGATTGCACTCTTATCATTTGTGATTAGATCACCTAGTGTATAAATGATAGGAGGTCCTTATGATTAGTTCTTGGATTGAGATGATATGAGACAGTATCAGTCCACAAAGGATTAATCATTAAATATCCCTAGTCGTAGTATTATCGAGACTGGACATCGATAATGCATAATAGACTAGTATTACACTTGTGCATGTTATGTGAGATCATAACGGCATAGTTCTCATATATTTGGGTATAAGATACTCATGCAAGTGTAATAGGAGGTTGTGTTTTACCGATGGTACGGAAAATAGCTTCGCTCTGGATCGACCCCGCGGAATTCCATTGGTGGTATGACTATGTGTCTATGGAAGCCGATATCAAGGTAGGTGTATTTGGTCTTAACCTGAGACTTGCATCGCTAATACTTATGACAATCGGTATGCTTTAGTTTTGGTCGTCCAGGGCTTTAACCGGTTCTGTGTATGCCTCTGCTGGGTATATTGAGAATCGTAGTGTATTGGGTGTGATGTCAAGACGGAAGTATCACTCCAGTCATAGTGGAGATGATGTCACGTAGGATACGGTACTAGTGCTCTTAAGTACTGCAGTCATCGGGATATTATGACTAGGTCATGTATGTCCGATTATAGAGACTAGTTACCAGACATCCGACATGTGCTTCGTACGGGGTAGACACATTCCAGCCCCAAGCCTAGCACGTGACATCCGATACTGGATCGCAATACGCAATACTACGTATACTACGCCTGACATAGATTATATATATTCCAGTAAGAATATTTTTGGAGAATTGGATAGGCACGGTGCTTTGCTAGAAGCCAACCATGTCTTTTAAATCGGTAAGCACGTGGTACGAGGTACGCACGTATTCGGATAATCCGATGACTGTATTTACTGCCAACATATCCAGGGATCTCTTGGGTCGCTTCCCAAAGATTCACCGATGACAGTTGATTCGAATTAGAATTAATCTGGGATTAATTAAGATAGAGAAAATTAATCTAGGATTAATTGAGGTATTATTTAATCTGGGATTAAAAGTGTTCGGAAGAGAGAGAACGCGATTATTTTGGAATTAATCGGTAGAATAAATTTAATAGTTAAATTTGATTTTTCTATTTAATTTATTCGTATAGGCTAAAATTAATATATCAGATATATTAATATGAATTGGATTTCGTTACGAAATTAAAGTCGAACTTTAATACGAATGAACGAATTAATTTAGAATTAATTCGTAAACGACGTTCGTAATATATTTGCGAGGCATCGTTATTGAATTAAATTAGATTTAATTATTTAGCGATGAGAATTCGTTTAATCGGATTAAACGGATCTGAGCCGCGGAAATTGTTCGTAGAGACATTTGAATTTTGAATTCAAATGTGGGGCCCACTTTAAATGTGGTAGTTGGGAGAGTGGTTGGCATTTATGCCATACCATCCACTTTCCAACCACCTTGGAATGGTTTTGGCAAAACCATTTACCCAACCACCTTGTTTAGGTGAAAAAGGTAAATTGGCTTTTACCAAAACCCTTATCTCTCTCTCTCTCATTTGTGTATGCATCACACAAAACACATTTGGAACAAAAAATAAAACCCTAATACATCTCCTAATGGGCGTGAATATGCCTCCTCCCTCTCTTTGATTTTGTTGCAAAATCAACAAAGCTAGCACTTCATGTAATCAACTAAGGTGATACGGAAACCAACTCAAAGCTTGGAATCAACAAAGGAAGGATCTTGGAGATCTTCATTCAAACAACTCAAAGCTTGGAATCATCAAAGGAAGGATCTTGGAAACCAACTCAAAGCTTGGAATCAACAAAGGAAGGATCTTGGAGATCTTCTTCTCAAAATTTTAAAAGTTCAAATCCATTAAATGTAAGTAATTCCGCAACTTATAATGAATTTATGAACACCTTTTCTTGCTTCTTAGATCCTTGGCATGTTCTAGGAACACTAACAAATATGTGCAAATTGT
>SKCR01031545.1:0-18825 GCA_019454045.1 Zanthoxylum bungeanum | reverse complement strand
TTTGCTCCAATTCACCTCCAGAATGTCCTGAAACTTTATTTATCTACAAAATAACACAAAACACATCAAAATATTCACAAAACTCAAGAAACTATACAAAATATAAGGTTCAATGAGTGGGAAATAGTGATATAAATATCACTCATCAGTGGGTCGGTGTTTGAATGGCTAAATACTTTGAGAGCTCAAGTTAGGATGCCTAAGCTTGAATGAATTTGTACTTTTAGTTATGCCCCTATATATAGGTTTATGGGTATTACCTTTATAGTTGGCATAGTGCTATATTTATTGAGTTGGGACTTATAACGTGCTTGATGTCTCTGTTTTTCGATGATGAAGGGTATTTGCATATGAGGGTTGGTATTTTGTTTAGGAAAATGGAAATATAGTAGGTGAATAATTTAATGGGGTTTATCTGGACTGTTTGTTACTTGGGTCTTTAGAATAGTTTAAGGTTTTTCAGCCCGGGTAACTGTCTTGGGCATTTGCTTAATATTGGGTCCGAAGTGAAAATATGATTTTCCATTGGCCTAAATTTGGCAACTACATACATAATTTAATAAAAGGTTTATATTTCTGGAATTCAAAAAATGGATTTCGGAAACCCTTGGTTTGTTTTTGGTAGTTATACATTTTAAAAGGTGATAATTCTTTCTATTTTGTAACATCCAATGACATTATGGTAAGTAAATTTTATGTTATAATTTTAAAAAAAAAAAAAGACAAGGGTGGTCGATTCTTGTATCTAAGGGAGGGCAATGGTTTGTTTTATTTTAGAAATTAATAAGCCTATGAATATAAAGAAAATGTGATTTTCTTTTTGCCAAACCTAAGCCATTCTAACCCTAGCCACCTTTTCTTGTTCTAATAATTCTCTCAAGAGTTGAGAAAAGAAAAGGAAGAATAAAGAAAACCAAAAAGCAAAAACCTTCTGTGAAACTTTGATCTTTAAAGTGTTTAAAGACAAGATTGTGAGTATAGCCCACTCTTTTTTCTGTTGGTAACGAGATATATCACGGAATGCTATTTTGGTGTCGAACTAAATTCGCCATCTTCTCCTTCTCAAACACTACATGGCAATGAGCAATTTTATGCTCACTGGTGCATCTCAAAAGTTGTGTAACAGGGCTCGGTTTTTTTTTTTTTAATTCAGAAATATTGGGAAATATTTAGGGGTGTTTTAAGATTGTATTGGGGATGTTTTTTTAATTAAAAATCAGATCAGAAAATCAGTTGGTATTGACGTAAATAACGGCTAATTTGGGCAGTGAGCTGGGTGCGTTTCGAGTCCAAACACTCCAGATTTACACCGCTATTTGGGGTTGAAATCTTATTCAAAAGAGAAGCAAAATTTCGGTGGGAGTTCTTGTAACATTCGGCCAGAAGAAGAGAAGGGCTGAAAATTTTTCTAGTTCGATCTTAGATGCCTAATGTGTTTCTGTTGCGCTTGGAAAATGGTTCCTACATGGGGATATATGCCCTAGAACTTCATGTATTATAAACAGAATTGTTTATAGAAATAAAAGTTGCATTATTCATTTATCAAAATGTTTGATTTAAATCACATATAGTAAACTGTCTTGTTTACCCTAGATTAATCATGTGCTTTCAGACTTAGTGTATGAGTGTCATACACAAGGGGATTTAAGTCTGAAATTAGTAATCTAAAATAGTCCATAAAGAGCAAACAAAGCGAGAATTTTATTTGTAGTTTATCTATAGTTGCGGTCCATTTTATACTTGTATGACGACCTTGATCCGGGATCATTCATGTGGTGATATGAGAATGGAGGCACCTTGTATGATGTGATCATATAGGACTTGACCCAGGTATAAATGAATATCTTATAATATTTGTTAAACAAAAAAATTCATTTCAATCTACTATATGGTCATATATGGATTGATCTTAATCCTGAGTGTGCTACAAACTCCTGCATAGCAGGCTATGTCCTTTGATTTATAAAGGTGAGGTTGGTGTAGCAGTCCTGACCAATAGCTATGTATTTTTGGGACATGGTTTGGTATGTAGCTGGGAACGTTTTTACATAGAAATGGAGTTCACTCCTTTTTACGAGAAGTAGAAGGGTACCTTTCTTAAGGGTTGATTCGGTACTTGAACGATTAGAGTGCTCAAGTCTTTCTATTGCGAATAAAAATATTAATATTCTTAATAGTTATGGATAAATTGTTCATAAGAGAATCAATGGTACTTAAGGTAAAAATAATTAGAGGGTTATAATGCACTTTATGATCCGGCTCTAATTATAAGATACTTGTGAAAGGCCAATATGTATGCAATAACTATATTGATAGACACCGAAGTTTTTCAGCTTATTTTTTCCATCTACGGCAACGAGAGTTCAATTTTGGGTTTTTAGTGGAATAACCCAAAGTTAATAATTTAGAATATTTAATTAAAGAGTTTAATTAATATTCCAGAATTATTTGAGCTCGGAACTGTAGGTCCATTTAGTCATCTTACTAGCTCGATAAACTGTAGAAAATTAAATATAATTAGATAATCTAATTATATACTCACATATATATTTATATATTATTAATGGGATTAATAATATATTTGTCACAAATGAAAACTATATTAAATATGTTTAATATAATATTTTCTAGATTTTTTTTATTACAAGATAATTAATTGTTTTTTATAATTATGAGATAATTATATCATCATTAAGATAATATATCATTATTATGATAATGGTATTTGCATTATCATGGAGACAACCCATTATGGCTTGCCATAATGTCCAAGAATTTTATCTATTACGTCAAACCTAATTACCTAATCTTGGTCTATTTCACATGCTATTGTATGGCCTTACACATTCATTTTGTTTTCCATATTATTGATAAGCAATAAGTGGCTTAGTGATAAGATATGTTGGCTTTGAAAGAGAAGCAAAATTTAGAATTTTTCACAAGGGAAAAAAAAGAGTTTCTAAAATCAAAATTCCAAATTTTTTTCCTTGAGTGTCGAGAAGAGAGAAAAAAAAGTGAGCAATAACTTCATCTTCTTCATTCTTTCTTTCAAAAGTCAAAAGGAATAGAGAGAAAGCTTCTTCCAATTCTTAAGTGATTCATATTATTCTCTCAAGTGTTGAAAGAATAAAAAGAAAAATTTGTGATAATTGTTTTCTCTAAAGATTTTAGAGAATAAACTTTGTGAGTGAAGTCCACACTTCGATTTGTTGGTAACGTGTCATAGTTTGGAAGATCGTGTGGTAGATCCATAGTAATAGATCTCAAGGAAACACATTCAAAATAGAAGTAAATCAAGTCACCGAGGTTTAGTAACATTCAATTTACATAAAAGGATAGGGAAAAGTTTTCAAGATCGATCCCGGAGCCTAAGGCAATTCCGCTGCGCATAAGGAAAGTGTTTCCTACAACCGACCAATAAGGCGGTATCCTCATTAAGTCAGGTTTTAAATAGTTTATATATTATAATTAAGGGAGATTAATCTAAATATTACTATTAAAAGCTTTACCTTTCACCCCAGCAAGGGGGAGTTACCTCTTCATTACTGAAAAGTAAAAAGTTAAAAGTGAAGAAAGGAAAGTTCTGTTGCGTAAAAGTAAATTGCAGAAAGTAAAGACTGAAAAGTAAAGAAAAGAAAGTGCAAATGTGAAAATTAATTACTGAAAGCTGTAAATAAACAAACAAGATACAATCTTCTTAGTATTCTTAAGGAATTACATCGAAGAAAGTATGAAATTTACAAATGAAATGGCTTGGTATTTATAGGCAAAATTTTGCCATCACCGATTTCTCCACTAATTTCTCCACCAAACATGGCAAAAAATCATCCACCAAACATGCAAGCATGTTTGGTGGAAGTTTGACAATTTTCATTATTTATTTTTTTTTTATTTTTTTTGTTTTGAAAATGACTTTAATAATTACACATAACACACTTATGGATGTTTCATCCATTTCGGTCATGAAATCTTCTCAATTCGAAATTATTATGAACTTCAAAGTTATAGAGCTTTGAGCCTTCTGTAATCTTTGTAACACTTGTTCCACATTTTGCAAGCAGTGGTCAAAAGAGTCTCCAAACACAGAGAAATCATCCATGAAAACCTCATTACTTTGTTCCAGCATGTCTGATAAGATGGCCATCATGCTACGTTGAAATATGGCAGGAGCATTACATAGTCCAAATGGCATCCTGCGAAAAGCAAAAATACCATACGGACATGTAAAAGTGGCAATCTGATTGTACCCCAAGTATCCATCCAGAAAGTTCTAGAATTCATGTCCCGCCAGTCTGTCCAGCATCTGGTCAATGAATGGCAACGTAAAATGATCTTTCCTTATTGCTTTGTTCAGCTTCCTGTAGTCCATGCATACTCTCCATCCAGTCATTGTTCTTGTTGGAATCAGCTCATTCTTTTCATTTGTGACTACAGTAATTCCTCCTTTCTTTGGAACACATTGTATAGGACTCACCCAAGTGCTGTCAGAGATGGGGTAGATGATACCGACATCTAACCATTTGATAATTTCTTTCTTCACGACCTCCTTCATGATTGGATTTAGTCTCCGTTGATGCTCCACTGTGGGTTTGTACTCGTCATTCATCATAATTTTGTGCATGCAAAATGATGGACTAGTGCCTCGAATGTCTGTTATAGTCCAGCCAATGGCTTTCTTGTGTTCTCGTAACACTCTCAGCAACTTTTCTTCATGTTCCAATGTTAGTGACGAAGAAATAATCACAGGTAATTCAGAATAGTTTCCTAAGAATGCATACCTGAGATGGCTCGGTAGTAACTTTAGCTCCAGCAGCGGTGGTTCTTCAATTGAGGGCTTGATTCGCTCATTCTTTGGTAGTTCCAGACTTTCCACTGGTGGTGTTGACTTGAAGCGAAATGGTTTGTCAAGATAATTGATACATTCCAGAATTTCAACATCTAGCTCGCTATCAGTCATGTTGGTGATGCAAGCTTAAAGTTTATCCGTGGGAATTGATCAGTATCCTGGATGATACTATCAATAACATCAATTCTGAAACATTCCTCTTTTTTTCATCACTCGAGAATTTCATGGCCTTGAAAACATTAAAGGTAACTTCTTGGTCCTGAAATTTCATTGTTAGTTCTCATTTTTATACATCAATAATTGTTCGACCTGTAGCCAAAAATGGTCTCCCAATGATGATAGGTACATCTTTATCTTCTTCCATGTCAAGGATAATGAAATCTGCTGGGAGAATGAGTTTGTCAACTTTAACCATCACATCTTCAACTACACCTCTCGGAAATGCGAGCGTTCTATCAGCAAGTTGCAAAGAGACTGAGGTGGGCATTGCTTCTCCAATCTACAGTTTCCTGTAAATCGAAAAAGGCATCAAATTAACACTTGCACCTAAATCACATAAAGCTTTACCAATGTATTGTTCTCCAATGGTGCATGGGACAGTGAAACTGCCAGGATCTTTCAACTTCGGGGGAAGTTTCCTCTTAATGATGGCGTTGCATTCTTCTGTCAATGCTACTGTCTCGTAATCTCCCAATCTCCGATTTTGTGAAAGAATATCTTTCATGAATTTGACATAGCTGGGCATTTCTTCCAACGCTTCTGCAAATGGAATGTTAATATATAACTTTTTGAACACCTCCAGGAATCGAGCAAACTGCTTCTCCAGTTTTTTTTTATGGAGACGCTGTGGAAAAGGTGGAGGTGGAGTGAATTTTTCTTGATCTTTTTCATTTGCTTCTTTTTCCTCTATCTATGGAACTGCATCTTTTGGAACTTCTTCAATGGATGCCTTGATTCCAACATATTTGTTGATTTCAGTACCACTTTTCAAGGTAATGGCTTGGCATTGCTCCTATTGGGGTTCCTAGAACATGCCAAGGATCTTCTAAGTCATGATTCGTGTGAATACTAAAAGAAGTTACGAAAAAACTTACATTGCTCAGTTGGATGGATGTAGAGATTTAAAAACTTTTGAATCCTTTTGTATGAATGTTGAGCTCCAAGCTTCCAAAGTGTGTTCCAAACTCTTGGGAATGGTTTCCCTAACACCTTGAATGACTCATTTTTGTGCTAGCAATGAAGAAATTTTGAAACAAAATTTCTAAGGGAGATGAGCAAAGTCACGGTTTTTGCAAGATGGAGAGGAGAGAGTGTTTTCAATTTTTTTGTGTATATGATTTTTAAAAAATCTAACACCATTTACCAAAACTCAAAGTTGGTATTAGTCATTCCAAATGATTAAAATTGCAAAGTGTGTTGAGATTGGTTAGTGTACAAAACAAGCAACACAAGTTTTACACTCAACCTTTAACAACTTCCATCACATGTCAAAAGTGTGATGTAAGTCAATTGGGTCCCACCACTTGTAAATTCTGAATTTACATCGAACAATCCAACACGTAACTTTGCTCGGGCCCGGGTTTGTTTAATTCCGAATTAATGAATTTGCCGTTGTGACATTATTACTAAAGTCCCTTACGAATTAATTCTAAATTAATTCGTTTGCCTGAATTAAAATCCAATTTTAATTCCGCTTTGAAATCTAATTTCAATTAATATATCGAATATATTATTTAATCGATTAATTCATAATTAATCGTTCTCTCTCTCTTAATCGAATTTTATCCCAGATAAATTCTTGCCGTAATTAATCCTAGATTAATTTTCTCTCTCTTATAATTAATCCCAGATTAATTTTACTCGAGTCAAACGTCATCGGTGAATCTTTTTGAAGCGACCCATGAGATTCCTGGATATGTTGGCAGTAAATCTGGTCGTCGAACTATCCGAACACGTGCCTACCCGGTACCACGTTCTTACCGATTTAAAAGACATGGTTGGCTTCTAGCAAAGCACCGTGCCTACCCAATTCTCCATAAATATTCTTTTAAGTAATTCATAATCTATGTCAAGCGTAGTATACCAAGTATTGCGTTTTGCGATCCAGTATCAGAAGTCACATGTTAGGCCTGGGGCTGGAATTGTGTCTGCCCTATACGAAGCACATATCGGATCACTAGCAACTAGTCTTTTTAATCGGATAATCATGACCTTGTCATATTATCCCGATAGTTGCAATATAATAGAGTACTAGTTATGTATCCCTGCGTGATCATCATATCCATATGACTGAAGTGATACTTCCATCTTGACATCACACCCAATACACTACGATTCTCAATAAACCCAGAAGAGGCATACACAGAACCTGTTAAAGTCCCGGACGACGAAAACCAAAGCGTACAGATTGTCACAAGTATTAGCAATGCAAGTCTCAGGTTAAGACCAAATACACCTACCTTGATTCGGATTCTCATAGACACATAGTCATACTACCAATGGGATTCCAAGGGGTCTATACAGAGCGAAGCTATTTCCGTACGATCGGTAAACATAACCTCCTATTACACTTACATGAGTATCCAATACCCAAACATATGAGAACTGTGATGTTACGCTTCCATAACGCGCACAAGTGTAATACTAGCCTATTATGCATTATCGATGTCCAGTCTCGATAATACTACGACTAGGGATATTTAATGATTAAACATTTAGTGCATTGATTTTGTCTCATATCTTATTAATCCGGAACTATATCATAAGGACTTTTATCATTTATATATTCAAATAATCTATTTACAAAATGATAAAATGGCAATTTCCTTTGTCACATAGTTAATTTGTACAAAAACCACAATGTCTTTTACAAATAGTGATGCTATGGGTCATAAATGTCCAACAATCTCCCATTTGGCCTATAGCGAATTACTCAAGTATCTAACACCTAAACTATGTACATGTCGCTCAAACTCTTGCTGAGGAATAGCCTTCGTCAGCGGATCTGTAATGTTGTCATCTGATGCGACCTTCTCGATCTTCACATCGCCACGATGTATGATCTCACGAATCAGATGGAAACGTCGAAGTACATGCTTGGATCGTTGATGAGACCGCGGTTCCTTAGTTTGCGCTATAGCTCCGTTATTGTCATAATACAAAGGAATAGGCTCAGCTACTAACGGAACTACTCCTAATCCAGTTAGGAATTTACGGATCCAAACTGCCTCTTTTGCTGCCTCAGCTGTAGCGATATATTCCGCTTATGTTGTTGAATCGGCAACAGTCTCTTGCTTGGAAGATTTCCAGCTTACTGCTCGGTTATTCAAACAAATTATACCCGAATTACGACTTACAGTCATCTTTTTCGGTTGTGAATTTCAACTGTACATCGGTAATGCCCGGTTACCTCAAGTTCTCCATTTCATAGATTAAGAACAGTCCTTAGTCATCTAAGATACTTAGGATGTTCTTACCCGCAACCCAGTGACCATCACCTGGATCGGCCTGATAGCGGACTATACAATGCTCAAACCATACGAGATATCAGGTCGCGTACATATCATTGTTGGATAATATGACCCATAGCGTCACTATTTGTACAGATCATGGTGTTGTTGTAAAAATTAACTATGTAACAAGGAAATTGCACTCTCATCATTTGTGATTAGATCACCATAGATATATAAATGAAGAGAGGTCCCTATGATTAGTTCCTGGATTGAGAATGATATGAGACAGTATCAGTCCACGAAGGATTAATCATTAAATTGCCTAGCCGGAGTATTATCGAGATAGGACATCGATAATGCGGAATAGGCTAGTATTGCACTTGTGCGCGTTGTGAGGGCACAACGGCATAGTTCTCATATATATAAGTATTGGATATTTATGAAGTGCGATGGAGGGGGGTCGTGTTTCACCGATGGTACGGGAAATAGCTTCGCTCTGGATAGACCCTTCGGAATCCCATTGGTATTATGATTATGTGTCTATGGGAGGCCGAAATAAAGGTAGGTGTGTATAGTCTTAACCTGAGACTTGCATCGCTAATACTTGCGATAATCGGTAGACTTTGGTCTTGGTGGTACAGGGCTTTAACCGGTTCTGCGTACACCACTTCTGGGTTTATCAGAGAGTCGTAGTGTATTGGGTGTGATGTCAAGATGGAAGTATCACTTCAGTCATATTGGAGATGATGTCACGCTGGATACGGTACTAGTGCTCTTGAGTGTTGCGCAACCAATCGGGATATTGTGACCAGGTCATGAATATCCGATTATAGAGACTTAGTTACCAGACATCCGACATGTGCTTCGGACGGGGCAAACACTTATCCAGCCCCAGCCCTAGCACGTGACTATCCGATACTGGGCCGATATACACAATACTACGGTATACTACGCTTGATACAGATCTATATATTTCTGTAAGAATATTTCTGGAGAATTGGGTAGGCATGGCGCTTTGCTAGAAGCCAACCTTGTCTTGTAAATCGGTATAAACATAGTACGAGGTACTTACGTGTTCGGATAGTCGGACGACCGTATTTACTGCCAACATATCCGGAGATCTCATGGGTCGGTTCCTGAAGATTCACCGATGACGTATGACTCGCACTTTAATTAATCTGGGATTAATTCGATGAGAGAGAAAATTAATCTGGGATTAATTACGGAGATATTTTATCTCGGATAAAATATCGTTAAAGAGAGAGAACGATTAATTTGGAATTAATCGATAAATTAATATATTCGATATATTATAACGAAATTAGATTTCGACGCGGAATTGAAATTGGATTTTAATTCGGGCGAACGAATTAATTTAGAATTAATTCATTAGCGACGTGAATAATGATTTCGCTAGGCGTAATCATTAATTACGACGCACGGAAAATTCGTTAATTTGGAATTAGCGAACCCGAGCCCGGATTGTTTGCGAGCGCATTCGCATTTCGAATTCGAGTGCGGCATGCAAGTTAAATCGAGCGTCAAATCGCTAGTCACATCAAGCGTCAATCAAATGTCACTTTGAGTGATGTGACATGTTGTCACTGATTTGAGTGATTGATGTAAAGTTGAAGAAGCAACTTTTGCTTTTACTTTTTGACTTTAGCATTTGAAAAGTAAAAAGAATTGGTAAATGGTTTTATAATTTTAGAAATTATAAAAACTAATTACATTTTTCTTTTTCTTTCTCTCTCTCCACTCCTCCTTTACGCATCTCTTCCTCTCCCTCTCTTTTCTCCTCCTTCTCACATACAGCTTTGAGCCATTCTTTTCTTCTGGTTTTTGCCGATTGAAAACGAGAAGCAGTGAGATGAAGGTGACGATTTTTGTTGCAAATCAAGTGCTAGCACACTCTAGGAGGCATACCAAGGTGATAGGGAAGTGTCTCATGAGCTTGGAAAAGCTTGAAGCTTGGAGCTTCAATGGAGGTTATCAATGGCCGAACATGGAGGAGGCAAACCAGTCACCACCGTGCAGCCCCCACCATGCGCAGCCCACTGCCGAGCTCCCAAGGGCAGTGCGTTTTTGTTCTTCTAAAGTCCTCATCTCTATCTTCTACCGCATCTCTACCGTCAATGTGAGTTATTACGCACCTCCTTTGACATGTATTCACTCGTTTTTATGCATGATTTATGATCTTGGGACTTGATTGAAACTCAACAATGGTATCTTGAGCCATTTGTGCATAAAACGTTTTTAGGGTTCTTGAGCAAAATTTGGGGCTTTTTGATTTAAGCTTGATTTTGACAAATTGTTTGTTTAAGAATGCTTGTATATAAATAACTTAGAGTTATATGTAATCAATTTGAAGAAAAATTAATTGGATTGATTTTCCCCAATTTGCTTATTGTTGGCCAAAACTTTAATTGGGTGGTAAACTTGATTTTGAGCATTTTTAATGAAATGGATGATTTAGAATGCTTAAATGTTGTTTAATTGATGATTGATTAGATCAATTTGATGAAAAAGTTTTGGAAACAATTTTCCCCAATTTGCTTGTGATGGCCGAATTTGGCTAGTGTCTATTGTCTTGGATTTTTGATTTTTTGTTCATTGGATGACTTGGAAATCATTAGGGGATGTTGAATTTATGTTTGATTGGGTTCAATTGGATTGAATTTGATTTGGGCATAATTTCCTCTTTGGCCGAGACACTTGAAGCATGAATGAAATTGGGTTTGATTTTGATTTAATTATGTTGGACATGATTAATTGATGTTAAGCATGATTAATTGGACAAATTTGATGTTTGGAAACTTTGATTTGGGTAATTAATAATGTTATACACTTTAGGTAATTTAATTGGGAAATTTGGAATTTTTGGAATTAAATTATTGGCCTTAAAATTGGATTTGGGCTTTTAAAGTTGTTATTGGGTTTATTGGACTTTGTTGTACAAAGTTGGTTTAGGCCAAAATTGGTTGGATCCAATTAGGCCCAAAACCGCTTCCAAAAGGCCCAATGCGACTAATGAACCTTAACGTTTAATTGGGCCTAATGGGCCTAAATTAATTTATGGGCTTATGGGGTAACTCCCGGATTGGACTTTGGTTGCGGGTTTGACCCGAGTTGACCAAAGTCCACGCCTCAAGAAATTAATTAAAAGCCCATTGGACTTTAATTAAATTAATATTGGATATTAATCGGGCTTTGAGACCCGTAACGATTAAATTTGGAATTTAAGTCGTAAAGGTTTATTTTATAAAGTGTAATATTTAATTTGGAATTAAATAATGAATTAGAATTAAATGCGTATTAAATTGGATTTAATTATGTAATTTAATTTAATTCGGGAATTCGTACTTTAAGTACTTGTTCGCAAAACGAGTTTGACTCGAACAAAATCAAATCTTTGTTTGAACATTGGATGATCACTAATTATCAGATTAATTAATTTGATTAGATTGATTGATAACATGCTTGTATGAATACATGGTTGTGATGTTTGAATAATGTATATCGGATGGATATTAGTCGGGTGGGGCGATTTTGGAAATTGTAATAAATTTGATTTATTAATTGGACCTGCGAGTCCAGCCTTATCTCCTATTCTTTGTATTCTCTTCTCACCTATTCCCCTCAATGTAAATGAGGTTTCTTTAGAAGTGTAGTGTAACGGGTAGAAGAAATATTTGTGCTAGCTTGAGAGAGAGGGAGAGAGAAAGTGAGAGATTTGATCTAGGATCAATGTGTAAAATATCCATCCGCATATCATTATTATTTTATCATATGCGCTTTATTATGTGTTTAGAATGCATGTTTAAGGGTGTATGATGATGAGACCTTAACAAAGATAATAAATTGGTTGCCAATTTACACGCGAAAAACCCTCGTTAAATATCAAGCGTTTATTTTCCTTCCATTGAGTGATTCTTACTCAAGATCCGAGATTGGCAGGGGTGTTGGCCAAAGTCAAGCCCTTGTCCGTCGAAGATGTGTTTTAATCACGAGGCTTTGTTCCATATCGGTGTCGTGTCCAAGTTGTGGTTTGTTGGCCAAAGTCAAGACCACTTCTTGTCCATTGACATTGATTACGAAGCTTCCATGTCAATGGGTCCGCGCTTGACTGGGATCACTAGGTTTGTTGTGCCAAAGCCAAGGCCTAGTTGATTCAGAGGAAAAAGGTTAGGGTATACATTCGATGTATAGGCATATATAAGATATATGTTTGGGACTTGGATGTCCACCTACTGGATCTAGGAGTTGGATGAGATCCAATTGATCTTAGAGATCTACCTAGTTAATTATCATACAATTTGTTGGCCAAAGTCAAGATGATTGTGTGATATTAACGGGATCCTAGCCCACTAGGAAACACGGTTTCCCGAGTACTCGACAGAGGGTTAGAGGCTCGACGAAAAATAGTGGGAGGTAAGAATTGAATTTGCAATATTCGTTCAATTACTCGCCATACGCGCTCATTTAAATTATTTGTCATAATATTAAATGTAGTTGGACTAATATTTAAATTGTTGTTTTAATAAACAGTTGGACTGTATTATACTTGATTATATATAATTGGATTATATTAATCAATATATTTGAATTAATTAATTTCAGTTTACAGTTGATTTTATAATTGGATTATAGTAATCAATGTAATTGAGGTTAATTAATTTGGATTATATTGATTATATAGTTGGACTATTATAATCATTATAATATATATAGTACCACTAATCGTTGATTAAATAGTTGGACTATTGTAATCAAGATAAAATTGAAAAGTTGGATATTTAAAATATAATCTGGGATTAAAATATTTTAAATGATTTAATTTTCAAATTGGGAATAAATAATAGGTTACTTTATTTGATAAAATAACTTATTATACCTTAAGCCCAAAATTAAGCAAAATAAGTAGAGCATAAAATCTTTGGAAGATTTATGTGATGATGACTTTAATGCTTAATTTAATATACTTGTCATAAATCTATTTTTAGATTTAAGAAGTATTAAAATTGCAATTTATAATTCTTGGAGAATTAATTGACTATTCTAGAGGAGATAAAGTCAAAGTTTGCAATTGGGCATGTAGCACGAGGTGCACATCGTTTCGAATTTAAAAACCCAAGGCTTGGCCAAGGTTTGTGAAATATTGAAAGGATAATTGACATATCCCAAAGTGACTACCATTTGGATATGGCAAACACGAAGGAATTAAAGAAAGGGCAAGGCTCTTACTTTGAAAATGTTTGTCTAGTTATGTTCACAGCTAGTATTGAAATTAGATTTTAAATACTTAGTGTGGTACATAAAAAATTATGTATTGATGTTCAGAATCTGCTTTGAGCAGGATACTGACTTCAAGCTGAGATTGCTCTGCGAATCGGAAACGGGACGAAAGTCACTGTTTCGACCGTAGATACCTAAGTTTAGGAACTACCCTTTGGGTGTGTACTTAAATTAGGAACTGTTATAATGTAACTAGTTTGACTAGAGACATTATCTCTATATCAGTGTTTAATCCGTTGCAGATAAAACCTTTATATTATAGAACACTAAGTGTTTTATTATATAAAGATGATACTGAGATAAATACATTAGATGTAAATAACAGAATTTATATTTTGAATATAAATAAAATCTCAAACATATAAAATGACAAATAAATAGCTCAAATTGATTTGATCAATAGAGACTTATTTGTGGCATTGTTGTCTAGGACACAATTTAACGAGACTCGTATATCCACACTTTTGAAGAGTGGGTACTAGGACTGATTTGACTATTCAAATAAGGTCTGCGAATCTAGTTTATTAGGTAAAGTACCTAAAATACTATTTACTTGGTAATAGTATAAGGGCCACCGACAGTTAGCCCTATTCATGGTGAAGTAAGTGGGCCCATATCTAGCTAGGCTAGATGTGAACATGAATATTTCGTGACCTTAACGGATGTGGCATCACGTTATGGTTGTGGTTTTCTTTTGAAGAACACAAATCAGAAACTTTTAGAGTTTCGACACGAAATAGACAAACAGATCGGCTATAGTATTATACCGTCACGGTAAGACCGTAATGGAAAATACTTAAGCAATAAGTTTCTTATATACTTGAAAGAGTATAGTATTCTTTCAAATGAGGACTCCTCCCGAAACACGTCAAAGTGACGGTGTGTCCGAACGGATTAACCGAATCATGTTAGACATGATAAGGCTAATCATGAGTCGCTCTGAGCTACCATTTCCTTCAATGGATAAGATTAACAGTGCAATAACTTATTTAGAATAAGGTTCCATAATAATCTGTTTGACAGATTACATATTAGATATGAACGGGAAAGAAACCGGGTTTCTCATTCCTAACCATTTGGGGATGCTAGGCATACGTTTGGATGATACCAAACTAAGGACCCAAATTGGATAAGTGCCAATATAGGTTATCCTAAGGGAAACCATAAGTATAGTACTTATAATCTCACATGAGAACAATGTGATTGTTGCTCACCATGCGGTTTTTCCTGAGAGGAATACCGATATGCAGTGGTCAGTGGGAGGATAGTGATACTCGATGAAAATCGGAGTAATATTGTTCAAGGCACGAAGTCCTTATGGAACACAAATAGTTCATCTATGATGAATCTATACCATTAATCTTCAAATACACAAGACACTCGTAGATCGGATAGAGTCAGAAAAAGACCTAGGGTATGGGTTTCTGATCTCAACCTCATAAAGATGTAATCTTTTAAGGTATACCAACTGACTACGTTTATGAGGTAGTGATACAAGGTATCAACTCCTGTTATGGCAAAGTGCCATGAATCCAAAATGGATTCCATATCAACAAGTTTGGATACTAGTTGATGTACCATAAGGCATTGTGCCTATTGGTACTTTATAAGTCTTCAAGGAAGACATACATGAAAGGCAACATACCAACGTACTAAGCTAGGCTTGTAAAGAAAGGTAGAGTTATCAACATTGTGTTGATTACGACGAAACCTTTTACCTGTTGCCATGGTAAATCCATTTTGAAGATGCTTGTGATAACTGCATATTTCATTTATGAAATGTGTCAGTTGCAGATCAAAATCGCTTTCCTGAAAAGGAAACCTTTTGGAGGATGCTTACAACATCCTGACGATTTTTTATAACCGACAAACAAGGTTTGCGGGTTATTCGATCCATGTTTGGATTGAAACAAGCATAAGGTTCTTGGAACTGACATTGAAATAATCATAATGGTTTATGATTTGACTCAAAACGAAATAATTCTTGTGTATATAAGGAGGTTAGTGGGAGAGCGCACTGACAATGAAATTCCCATATAGTAATTGATGAAAGCTTGGCTTTCATAGAAATTCTCCGTAGAATTCTGGGGAGTAACAACCTTATTCAAGGAATAAAGATCTACAGGGATAGATTTGAAGTAGTTAACACTCTCTGGAAATTGTACATTTAAATGTACTTGTATTGGTGTCTCATACGCTTCGAGCATATGGAGTCACAATCGGGTCAATCCAAGTGATAGTCACTGGATTGAAGTTAAGAACATCTGTTAGTATCTGAGAGAACTAAAGATGCTGTCTTAAATTATGAGTAGGAGAACTTGAAGTGACTAGGATCACTGCTGCAAGTTTCCAAACCGGTAAATACTACGGTACTATAAAGTTTGAATAACGGGACAGTGAGCTGGAAATATTCCGAGCAAGATAACTGTTGCCGAATAAACAACAATGCGATTATTGCTGCAGCTGAGCAGCAATAGAAGCCATTTGGATCGAAAATAAATCTAATTAGATTAGATATAGTTCTTTTAGCAGCTGAGCTAGGCGTCAGCACAGGCTAAGGAATTAAAGGTCTCATCGACGATCCAGATATATACTTCTATATCATCTGATTCGTTCGGATCATACATCGTGGCGATGTGATGATCGTTGTAAATCGCGTCAGACGATAATTAAACAAATCCGCTGACGAAAACCTTTCCTCAGCAATTTGAGCGAACCGTTCATAGTTCGGGTGTGGGACACTTGAGTGACTGGCTATGTGCCAAGTGGGAGATGTTGGATAATATGACCCATAGCGTCACTATTTGTACAGATCATGGTGTTGTTGTACAAATTAACTATGTGACAAGGAAATTGCACTCTCATCATTTGTGATTAGATCACCATAGATATATAAATGAAGAGAGGTCCATATGATTAGTTCCTGGATTGAGAATGATATGAGACAGTATCAGTCCACGAAGGATTAATCATAAATATGCCTAGCCGGAGTATTATCGAGATAGGACATCGATAATGCGGAATAGGCTAGTATTGCACTTGTGCGCGTTGTGAGGGCACAACGGCATAGTTCTCATATATATAAGTATTGGATACTTATGCAAGTGCGATAGGAGGTCGTGTTTCACCGATGGTACGGGAAACAGCTTCGCTCTGGATAGACCCTTCGGAATCCCATTGGTATTATGATTATGTGTCTATGGGAGGCCGAAATCAAGGTAGGTGTGTATAGTCTTAACCTGAGACTTGCATCGCTAATACTTGCGATAATCGGTAGACTTTGGTCTTGGTGGTACAGGGCTTTAACCGGTTCTGCGTACACCACTTCTGGGTTTATCAGAGAGTCGTAGTGTATTGGGTGTGATGTCAAGACGGAAGTATCACTTCAGTCATATTGGAGATGATGTCACGCTGGATACGGTACTAGTGCTCTTGAGTGTTGCGCAACCATCGGGATATTGTGACCAGGTCATGAATATCCGATTATAGAGACTAGTTACCAGACATCCGACATGTGCTTCGGACGGGGCAGACACTTATCCAGCCCCAGCCCTAGCACGTGACTATCCGATACTGGGCCGATATACACAATACTACGGTATACTACGCTTGATACAGATCTATATATTCCTATAAGAATATTTCTGGAGAATTGGGTAGGCATGGCGCTTTGCTAGAAGCCAACCTTGTCTTGTAAATCGGTATATAAACGTAGTACGAGAGGTACTTAGTGTTCGGATAGTCGGACGACCGTATTTACTGCCAACATATCGGAGATCTCATGGGTCGGTTCCTGAAGATTCACCGATGACGTATGACTCGCACTTTAATTAATCTGGGATTAATTCGATGAGAGAGAACATTATCTGGGATTAATTACGGAGATATTTTATCTCAGATAATATCGTTAAAGAGAGGAGAACGATTAATTTGGAATTAATCGATAAATTAATATATTCGATATATTATAACGAAATTAGATTTCGACGCGGAATTGAAATTGGATTTTAATTCGGGCGAACGAATTAATTTAGAATTAATTCGTTAGCGACGTGAATAATGATTTCGCTAGGCGTAATCATTTAATTACGACGCAACGGAAAATTCGTTAATTTGGAATTAGCGAACCCGAGCCCGTGATGTTTGCGAGCGCATTCGCATTTCGAATTCGAGTGCGGCACGCAAGTCAAATCGAGCGTCAAATCGCTAGTCACATCAAGCGTCAAATCAATGTCACTTTGAGTGATGTGACATGTTGTCACTTGATTTGAGTGATTGATGTAAAGTTGAAGAAGCCAACATTTGCTTTTACTTTTTGACTTTAGCATTTAATGAAAAGTAAAAGAATTGGTAAATGGTTTTATTAATTTTAGAAATTATAAAAACTAATTACCATTTCTTTTCTTCTCTCTCTCCACTCTCATTTTACGCATCTCTTCCTCTCCCTCTCTTTTCTCCTCCTCTCACATACGCTTTGAGCCATTCTTTCTTCGTTTTGCCGATTGAAAACGAGAGAGCAGTGAGATGAAGTGACGATTTTTGTTGCAAAATCAAGTGCTAGCACCCTCTAGGAGGCATACCAAGGTGATAGGGAAGTGTTCATGAGCTTGGAAAAGCTTGAAGTTGGAGCTTCAATGGAGGTCATCAATGGCCGAACTTGGAGGAGGCAAAACAGTCACCACCGTGCAGCCCCACATGACAGCCACTGCCGAGCTCCCAAGGGCAGTGCGTTTGTTCTTCTACGCATCTCTACCGATCAATGTGAGTTATTATGCACCTCCTTTGAATGTATTCACTCGTTTTTATGCATGATTATGATCTTGGGACTTGATTGAAACTCAACAATGGTATCTTGAGCCATTTGTGCATAAAACGTTTTTAGGGGTTCTTGAGCAAAATTTGGGGCTTTTTGATTTAAGCTTGATTTTGACAAATTGTTGTTTAAGAATGCTTGATATGAAAACTTAGAGTTAATGTAATCAATTTGAAGAAAAATTAATTGGATTGATTTTCCCCAATTTGCTTTTGTTGGCCAAAACTTTAATTTGGGTAAACTTGATTTTGAGCATTTTAATGAAATTGGATGATTAGAATGCTTAAATGTTGTTTAATTGATGATTGATTAGATCAATTTGATGAAAAAGTATTTGGAACAATTCCCCAATTTGCTTGTGATGGCCGAATTTGGCTGTGCCTTATTGTCTTGGATTTTTGATTTTTGTTCATTGGATG
>SKCR01031544.1:0-18833 GCA_019454045.1 Zanthoxylum bungeanum | reverse complement strand
ATCACTTCAGACATATGGAGAATGATGATCACGCAGGATACAGAACTAGTACTCTATAAAAGGTTGCAACCGTCGGGACAATATGACTAGGTCAGGATTGTCCGATTTAAGAGACTAGTTGTTTGATGTCCGATATATGTTTCGTACGGGGCAGACACATTTCCAGCCCCAGGGCCTAACATGTGATCGTCCGATACTGGATCGATGTACGCGATACTACGGTATACTACGCTTGAGAAAGATATAATATTCCAATAAGAATATTTCTGGAGAATTGGGTAGAGCATGGCGCTTTGCTAGAAGCCAACCTTGTCTTGTAAATCGGTAAAAACGTAGTTAAGAGGTACGTACGTGTTCGGATTATCCAACGACCGTATTTACTACTGCCCGACATATCCGGAGATCTCTTGGTCGCTTTTCCTGAAGATTCACCTATGATGTTTGATTCGAAACTTTATTAATCTTGGATTAATTACGGAGAAATTTTATCTTGGATAAAATGGCCTAATTAGGAGAGAGAACGATAATTTGGAATTAATCGATAAAATAATATATTCGATAGATGAAACGAAATTAGATTTCGGCGCGAAAATTAAAATCGGATTTTAATTCGGGCAAACGAATTAATTTAGAAGTAATTCGTTAGCGATGTGAAATAGTAATTTCGATAGGCATAATTATTTAATTTAACGTCGCGACGGAAAATTCGTTAATCGGAATTAGCGAAACCGAGCTCGAAAGTGTTTTGGCGGACACATTCGTATTTTGAAACGAGTGGGACCCGCAAATCACATCGCGAAGTCTCATCACTTGACACGACTATTGATGGATGTATCTAGTCACACCTTTATTGGATGATACATTGTCACTATTCTCAATGTAAGTAGGTGAGGCCATTAATGGCTTTTTTGGGAGGAAAACGTTTTCACGTTTTTTGGAGGGATATTTACCAAATATTTTTTGGTAAATGTTATCTCATCATTCACGTTTTGGAAACAAGAAAGAGAAAAACCAAAAAGCAAACCAAAGCCTCGCTCTCTCTCCCTTTTCTCTTTCTTGCTTGCTCACGCCGTGAGCTTCAACAAGGCAAAGAAAAATTGTTTTTTCATTTCTTCTCCATTTTGCTAGCACAATGAAGGAGCAAAGGAGGTGATAGGGAAACAACCTTGGAGCTTGGAACACTTGAAGACTTGAAGCGTCTCTCCCCTTTAGGCTCTTGGCCGAAAGTTTCCACCATTGAAGACTCAAGGATTTTCTTCTTCATCATTTTTCGTCACAAGCTTTGTAAGTATGATTCCGCCATGCTTCAAGCTTTGCATGTAATAAATCGTGTGTTTCATTGGCTTATACTTTCTTTGGGACTAATAATAGAAACCTACATTTTGTATATGTGAAATTTGGCCAAGGCCTTATTGTTGCTAGTATAAATTGATTTTCATTTCACACTTTACACTTAACCTAATTAATACACTAACCAAATAAACTCCATTGAAGAAAACTAAGGAAAGCTGAGAAAAGAAAGACATATCAAAGATAGCTTGGAATTAGTAAGTTTTTTCAAACTGCTATTAGAGAGGAAATTGTTCCTTAGTTTCTAGGCTTCAACATGTGATGTTCTTAGATTATTTCTTTCTTTATTTCTTTGTGTTTTTGTTGATGGAAAGTTTGATAGAAGTGTTGAGCATGTATGGTGAAGGAAGGTTTGACTATTGTAGTTGTAAACTTTTCTTTTGAGGTTTTTGAAACCATGTTGCTAATCTAGAGTTATTGACCCACTCTTAAATGACCTAGATTTGATCTTGAGTTGTTCATTGTGTTGAGACTTGGATTGGATGGAAGAATGATGATTGAAGTAATTGATTAATGTATTTGGTCTAATTTGTCAAATTTGTGGAAATTGAAAAATTAGGGTTCATGACCAATTCCAAATTTGGGGTTTTCATATATGTTGTGTATTTGTGTGTGTATATGATGCATATAAGTTTCATGGTCATTGGATTACATTTAGATGTGTTTTTGAGACATGAAATGACAAAGTGCACAAATGTGCTCCTTGGAGGGGGCTCTCTCCTCGGCTTTGACAAAATAATTTGGGGATTTTGGTGCTTTTGGTGTTTTGATGTTATGGACATCATAAGTTCATCTTAGAAATGATTAGAATCATTCAAAATTGATTAGATTAATTTCGGACTAAAATGGACAAAATACCAAAGTAAAGGCATTTCGGTAAATTCACTTAAATATGATTTATTGAATTTATTTTCATAATTTGATTATTGGAATGTTAAATAAATATGTTTATTTAATTAATCCGAGAAAAAGTTTTGAAATCTGAAAATCGGATTTTCACCGCTTCCTCCGCTGCGTTACCGGATTCACCCCCTACAAACCCCTACAAAGTGTTCCGACCTGGCTCCTTTCACCTTTGAGGATCTAGAACGCGTCAAGGGATGAAGTACATATGGGAAAAGCGCGAACCCCTCGTGGCATGCCAATCCCGGGTGTCATTATCAACTCCCCGAGGTCGGAGCGTTACTACCCCATGACTCGCATTTTTGAGGAATAGCTCGGGTAAATAGGACCCAAAGATGTTCTTCTCCTGCAGGTCGGTTGGTGAATACCGTTGAAGACTTTCGGAGAGTATGGCATGGGGACGGATGAATAGCCTCCATGACCATCATGCTCCCGGGTAAACAGGACCCATCTAGGTTTTTTCCCCTCCGAGTCGGCTGGTGAGTCCCGTTGAGAACCATCTTGGTGCAAGGCATGGGGACGACTGAAAAGCCTCTATGACCATTGTTACCTTGGGTAAACCGGGCCCATGGAGGTTTTTTCCCCTGCGAGTCGGCTGGTGAATCCCATTGAGAATCACCATGGGAGGGCACACACGGGGTGTCTTCCTCCCCCGTAGGGACTTGCCCGACCACCCTGGATCGGTGTATCTGTAGCCTGGTTAGCCGGGATACTGAATTGTAAGGTTCAGAATTGTGTTTTGGGAGGCACCGGGCAGGACGCTGCCTCGGAGCACCCGAGTTGTTATTTTTTTTCTTGAATTTGTGTGGAGTATGTGCTAAGTCACCTCCATTTTGTTAACTTTATCTTGTTCCATTTTTTTTTGTTTTCGCCGATGTCTGGCAAGGGGACGCCCGCGCCGGTATTGGCAGAGCCTCAGAGGTTGAAGATCTTCCCTCGTCCAAGTCTCAAATGTTCCACCAGCTCGGGGCTGGATTCATTCCGCCGAGTCTATACTGTTCCACCAGCTCGGGGCTGGATTCGTTTCGCCGATTCTGTAATGTTCCACCAGCTCGGGGATGGATTCGTTCCGACGATGCTTTATTCCTCAATTCAGGGTCAGGTTATGTCCCACCGAGCTCTTGTCGTCGGCATGGGGACGGAGCATTCTCCCATGGTCGGGTCTTTGTTGGTCTGGGGACGTAACATTCCCCCAGAGCCAATGTTCTTTTCGGCTCGGGGTCGGGTTACATCCCACCGAGTCCATGGGCTGCCCGAACAGTGATGAACTCACTGTTTGGACAGCCGTCACCCGGTTGGTTCAAAAGTCACCCGGTAACGCCGTTGTTCACCGTTTTCGCTTATTTCAACTCCGAAACACTTTCTGGCAATTGTTCCAACTCCCAAAACACATCCAATACTTTCATGGTGTTTTACGTACTCGTAATTGGAATGAGATGGAATCAGAATGAATTGAAATCGGAATGAGCTGGAATGAGAATGGTAAATCGGAATCAAAATAAGTTGTTTACTTAACTATAGGAATTGGAATCGGAATGAAGTAGTATTACCATTGATGTGTTTATTTTGTCCAGTAATCGGAATGAATTGTTAAAAAGTTTCAAAAATACCCTTAGTTATAATGATATATTAATTTATTATATATTAATTATTATTAATTTTTGATGTATTAAATTACTCAATATTAAATTATTCTTTTTTTAAATTATTATTTTATTAAAATGTTAAATATTATTTTATTATTAATTATTTATAAATTAAGTATTAGTTAAGTATTACTTAATTAATTAATTATTAATATATTAAATTACTAAATGTTAATATATTTTTTTATTAAATTATTATTTTATTAAAATTGTAAATATTATTATTTTATTAATTGTTGATTAATTATTAATTATTAATACATTTTATTTATTATTTATAAATTAATATTAAATAATTATTTTAGGGATTATATTGTAATTTCCCATCAATAATGGGAATGTGAATCTCATTTCCATGGGGGTGGTGGGAATGAGATTCCCATTCCCCATTCCCAAATTTGTGGGCCCCACTCCCATTTTTATTCAATTTCATAAGTAAACAACCTTATTGGAAATGATTCACATTCCTTTATTCCCATTGCCCTTAAGTAAACACACCATCAAAAGACACCAAAATCATCACCAAAACCGAATGAACTTCAGGTCTGATCCAGAACAGAAAAATGCCTAATTTCATGCTTTAAATCCAATTTTTCAAGGTTAATCAAATTAATCTCAACACCAATTCAAGTCACCACACATGAACCACCCAAGAATAATTCTAGGCATTACAAGAGTGGTCATAACACTCTAGAATGACAACATGTCATCAAGTGAACAAATTGGACTAATATTACAATAATATCAACAAATTACACTTCACACATGTATAACACCTCCAAATCCATCCACTACAACCAAAAGCCCTAATTTTTCACAAACAAAGGAACCCTAGAACTATTCTAACAATTCAAGAAAACATGAAACTAATTTCTAAGCCTTGGGTTATAGAAGATTACATTTAATCTCTTGTTTCCCTAGCTATACCACGACCATGGATTCACTAGATCGTAAACACGTGAGGATGCCTATGCCCTGTACACAAGACTGACGGATCCTATCTTGATTCGCACTAGATATCATGAGCATCAGTCCACACCCAACGAACATGTGCAGGTCTGATCTAAATAGATCGGTGACGTGAGTGCCATCAAAGTTTGGAGGATAACTCATATATCCCACTGTGGTATCTCAAGTCGAATGACCACTATTCTCGCTCAACTCGAGAAGATTCCTATTGACGTTGGTGTACCATCTATTAGGAAATCTTCAGTGAGTCGTTCAGTGTTTATCAAATAAATACCTATATGTCTATAAGAGTCTCCCGAGACTCGTGGTTCATTGGGATAAACCATCGGACCAAGTCACGATATACGACATCTACTGGTCTCAGCGGATTTTACTAACCGACTGTGTTAGTAAATCTTGACCAGGAACTTAATTTAAGGATATACATCTTATAATGCACTTCCCAATGTCAATTACAAATTACGTTGTAACTGCGCACTATATTGTAAATCCTAGGATCTTTGTCTATTATACACATATCACTAAACCAGATTTAGTTTCGATCTAATCATAATCAGATATTTAATCGTAATTAGAACGAATAAGTGTATAAAAGACAAGAGGTGCTACCATTAAATAAGTAATATTATGGAAAACAGAATTGATCGTATTTATGAATCAGACATAAATATGATCCGGATTGGCACTCATTAACATCATACGCATAAAACGAATACATACTCATATACTTATACATTTTCATATTCATTCACATACATAATTTCATATCGTTACACATTCATACTTTTACGTACTATCATACATACACATATACATTAAGCTTATCAAACATTTCACTTCAAACACGTCAATACATACATACATGCATTAATATCATTAAACCTCATACTCCGTATCATGATAATAACAAAAGCCATACATGCGATGGCCGTTTCACTTAACTACGCATAACATTGAACTTCTTCTCAAACTAATTATTAACTATCTTTTGTTTGACCTAACATATCAATCATCTATACCCATATATATATGTATACCCAAAAAATGAAATCATCCATTAAGCTCTCATTGCATGAGTTACTTACGTGGCTTCGCGAGCACTCATGGTCCTAGTAAAGTCTGCCAAAACAAATGGCAAAAAGCCATCATAATCATAACTTACGGAGTTCTCGACTAAACTACGATAAAATCCCGAATCTTTCCGAACAACCAAATCAAGTCCGTTTTAAATACTTCCAGTTCCAGTAATCTTAAAGAATCATTATAAACTAACCCAAGTGGTAAGTTAACTTAAATTCTTGATTTACGTATTTTTAGAAAATCTTTCGAAAAACGTTGCCGCAAATGCAACAGAAGGATTTTGAATTCCTCCGAATCTACCCGGATTTAACCAAACATTCTCGTAATATCATTTATAACTCATAACTATCATTAAAATCAAAACACATTATTATACGCAAAAATCCACTTTTATCGAAAACTTGCATATTCAATCGGATCGACCAAACTCGTTCCGTTTTCACTCAGATTCTACCAAATACATATATTTAATATAAAAATACTCAAACAATTTATTTTATATAAATATTCTACTCTACGAAGCTACTGGATATCTCCGAACATTTAACTATAAGCTTGAAATTTGTGAGTTTTTACCGAGAGGTCTTAACAAGATTTCGAGACCATATATGAACTCCAAACGATCCCATGATCGGAATTACTGTTCACCATGGGTCACTATTCATCTGAATATTTCATCTTTGTTTCACGTGCAACCATGCATAAAATAGAAAATCCATCACTGCCAACTTATAGTACTCTTCGAGAGCTTTGATTTGGCGAGTGGCCCGGGTCGTGAAATGGAGCGAGGAGCAGGGATCGGTGAACCCATTTCTGCATCTACTCCTTCTTATTCTTGCCGGTGTCGGTGATTTGGGGGCTGCCGTTGGCCACCACAAGGTGGAGGGGTGGCAGGCCCACCCCCTGGCTGGTCGCGCCAGTCGGCGAAGGCCGGTAGGCTACCGGCATGACCAGCGAACGCAAGGGGTGAGTTTGTAGGTGATGGGGGTAGAGTTTGATAATTTGGGAAATTATGCCATTTTTGCAATTAAGGGAAACTAGGATATTTATAGAAAAGTTTCTGAAATTCATATTCAGACCCCCGAAAATTGTAATGAAGTCTCTACCATGGAACATTCTCGAAAATTTACATTTTAAAAGCCCTTCCAATGTAAATTTTGAAAAGTTTTCAACATGAATATTGTTCGTCTCAGAAAAATGAGTCTAATGGTTTAAGAATCAGCTTAATCGGAGTTTGTTTTCTTTTTTTTTTTTATAGCCGATACAAGAAAATTTTACGCGTATAACGATAAAAATAGAAATCGCGTAGCGGGTTATCGACACCACGCGTTTTCCAACGCGAAGAAACTTCACTTAAATTATTTCGATCTATTTTCTAACACAGTGTAACATCCCCGATCTGGGAGATGCTACCGGCAGGGGGTAGACCGTACTAACCCCATAAGTCTCTGACTTTAATAACTACTATTCAATTTTTGATACTCTTTTCTCTATAAATATATATATATATATATATAGTGTGTAAGGGACCATAGCCCAAACTCAACAACCTATCATGCAAACTCAACTCCAAAAATGGTATACATAACACATGTGTCTTTACAACGACTACGACATGAATAGAAATTGGTATATGACTTCTATTTTGACTCTGATTAGACTCTTATGCTCTCTGACTCTGAACCGGTAGACTCCAAACCCTAGTGACTGCATCAATATCCATCCTCCCGAGCTCGTCCTCTGAGAAACCTGCAAGATAGGAAAACTGGAGAGGGGGTTAGATCGCTATAAGATCTAAGTGAATGGACGAAAACTGAAAACTGATGTAAAAACTTTTAGTTCCAAAACCATAGTGTACTGGATCGCTAGTACTTACGACAATCGGTAAACTTTTAGTTCCAAAAACTGAAAATTGGTAGTATATCTGCGTGTCTATGGGAGTCCGCTTCAGGGTAGGTGCATATGATCTTAACCTGAGACTTGCATCGCTAGTACTTACGACAATCGGTAAACTTTAGTTTTGGTGGTCCAGGGCTTTAACGGGTTCTGTGTACACCTCTTCTGGATTTATCGAGAATCGTAGTGTACTGGATGTGATGTCAAGATGGAAGTATCACTTCAGACATATGGAGATGATGATCGCAAGGGATACAGAACTAGTACTCTATAATGGTTGCAACCATCAGGATAATATGACTTAGTCAGGATTATCCGATTCAAAGAGACTGGTTGCTTGATGTCCGATATGTGTATCGTACGGGGCAGACACATCTCCAGCCCCAGGCCTTACATGTGATCATCCGATACTGGTTCGATATACACTATACTACGGTATACTACGCCTGTTATAGATCTTATATTCCAATAAGAATATTTCTGGAGAATTGGGTAGGCATGGCGTTTTGCTAGAGGCTAACCTTGTCTTGTAAATCGGTAAAAACGTAGTACTTGGTACGTACGTATTCAGATAATCTGACGGCCGTATTTACTGCCAACATATCCAGAGATCTCTTGGGTCGCTTCCCGAAGATTCACCAATGACGTATGATTCAAACTCGATTAATCTTGGATTAATTACGGAGAGACTTTATCTTGGATAAAGTACTATACATAGAGAGAGAACGATTAATTTGGAATTAATCGTAAAATTATTATATTCGATATAATAATCGAAATTCGATTTCGACGCGAAATTAAAATTAGATTTTAATTCGGGCAAACGAGTTAATTTAGAATTAATTCGTTAGCGACGTAAATAATAATTTCGCTAGGCGCAATTATTTATTTAAATTCGATTTAATTAACGTCGCGACGTAAGTTCGGTATTTCGGAAATATCGAACCCGAACGCGTGAGTGCACGTGGGCCCACTTTCATTTGGAAACGTGTGGGGCCCACATGACACATGTCATATTATGCATTATTTAATTCTAATGCATTGCATGGAGATAGTGTACAATGCACTCAATGGTTTTGCATGGAAATTGAGTGTTTGACACTCTAAGCCATTGCATGATTTGTGTCATAAGTTTATTATTAATTTAATAAATATTATGGCATAAATATAAATTGATTTTTTGTAACAAAAATCATTCAACTTTTCTCTCTCACATTGCCGAAACTTGCAAGCAGTTTTTGGCTCTCATTTCTTTTCTTCAATTTTTTTGGCAAGATTTGAAGAAGTTGTGCATTCAAAATCACAACAAAGGCTAGCACCTTCAAGGGATCATACATAGGTGATATGGGAAGCTAATCCTTGAGCTTGGAAGGATCAAACTCGACTTGGAGTCCCTCTTTTCTTTTTGGCCGAGAGCTTCACTGCACAAGGGAGGAGTTTTCGCATCATCTAAGCATCCATTTTCAAGTATTGTGAGTATGATTCCGCCATACTTCAATTTATTCATTCATGTATTTATATATTTTGCTTGTTCTTGTTGATCTTGGGGCTTGGTTATTTTTTCCAACAATGGTATCATTGAGCTTAAAGAGCATGCAAATATATTAGGATGTTATTTGGGGAAAATTGTATGAAGCATGATTTGATGAGTTTGCTTGATTAAATATGCTTAGATGTATGTTATTTAGATTATACATCATCAATTTCATGGAAAATAAATTGGATTAATTTTTCCAACCCAAATGAGGCTTGGCCGAATACATGCAAGCATATGGACTAGATGATTTTTTAATTTTAAGACATTAGATGACTTGAAACAATATGGAATGATGATTTGTAACTCGATTGGATTGAAAACGAAATCGGAACCATTTTAATCACCTTGGCCGAATGCTTGATGGAGGATTAGGGACTTGATTTTTTGATTAAATAATGTTGGACATATATTTAAGATAAAAATATGATTAATGGATTAATTTGATATTTTGGGAATATTGATTTAAAGGATTAATCATGATAATACACTTTAATTAATTAAGTTATAAAATTTGGAATTTTAAAATTTGGTTAGTTGGGCTTAATTTTGAATTGGGCCTAAAACTATTATATTTGGACATAATGGGCTTGGTTGGGCCAAGTAGATTTGGACCATTTGGATTGGATCCAAAATGGGCCTAAATCACACCATTTAAGCCCAAATGTAATAAATGGGCTTTTATGTTTAATTGGGCCTTATGGGCTTGATATTGATTTTATGGCATATGAGGGTATTCCTTATTGGGCTTGGTAATTGGGTTTGACCCATACATTGACCAAAACCCAAGCCTAAAGAAATCAATTGAAAGCCCATCGGACTTTAATTAAACGGACATTAGATGTTAGTTGGGCTTTGAGACCCGATTGTATTAGATTTGGAATCTAAGTTATAAAAGCACAATAAAAGTGTAAATATTTAATTTAGAATTAAATAATAGGATTAGTATTGAATACGACTTAAATTGGATTTAACGAGTAGTTCGATATAATTCGTGAATTCATACTATAAGTATTTATTCTCAAATTGAGTTGGACTCGCGCAAATGCAAACAATTGTTTGAACATTGTATTGTCACCTAATTAAAGACTAATTAATTGGATTTGATTGGTTGTATAACATGCCTTGAATGAATGAATGTGGATGTGATGTATGAATAGTGTATATCGGATGGATATTAGAAGGGAAGGGTAATTTTAGAAATTATTGTAAATTTAGAATTTATAAATTGGACCTGCGTGTCCAGCCTTTCTCTTATTGTCTCTTTGTATTCTCTTCTCACCTAATTCCCCTCAATGTAAATGAGGTTTCTCTTATTGTATTATGTAATTGGGTAAGAGTAGAATAGTGCTAGCGGGGAGAGGAAAGAGAGTGATTTGTTCTAGGAACAAGTTGTTGTTCATATCCATCCGTATATCGCTATTACTTTACTTTACGCGCTTTATGATGTTTTAGAAGCATGCTTAAGGGTGTATGATGATGAGACCTAACAAAGATAAATTAATTGGTTGCCAATTACGCGAAAAATCCCTCAAACAATATTAAGCGATTTTCCTTCCGTTGAATGATTCTTTCTCAAGATCATAAATTGGCATTGGTTTGTTGGCCAAAGTCAAGACCGTTGTCAATTGAGGATGTGTTTGAATCATGAGAGTTTTGTTCCACATCGGTGTCCTGTCCAAGTTGTGATTTGTTGGCCAAAGTCAAGATCACTTCTTGTCCATCGACATTGATTACGAAACTTTCCTCGTCAATGGGTCCCGCTTAACTGGAATCATTAGGTTTGTTGTGCCAAAGCCAAGGTTAGTTGATTCAGAGGAAATGGTTAGGAAAATGTATTGGATGCATTGACATATGTATATGTTTCGGACTTAGATGTCCACCTACCGGATCTAGGAATTGGATGGGATCCAATTGATCTTCGAGATCTACCTAGTTAAATATCATACAATTTGTTGGCCAAAGTCAGGTTGTGTGTTATTTAACGGGATCCTAGCCCACTAGGAAATTGGATTTCCCGAGTACTCAACAGAGGGTGGAGACTTGAAGAAAATAGTGGGAGGCTGGCTAGTATTGAATTTGCAATTATCGTTCAGATACTTAGCTTTACGCGCTTACACAACTTATTTCGTCAATATTTACACATTAGTTGGACTAATACAATGTTATTTTTTTTTATGTAACAGTTTGACTGTACCCACATATCGTTAACTAGATAATTAGATTATCGTAGTTAAGATGGCAAACAAGGAAATGTCCGTGACATAATCATGGGTGATAATGTGTTCAAGGGCACCAACTTCGCCGACTGGGAATGAACCTAAGGATAGTCCTTGGGCGGAGAGGATACTGTATACGATACAAAAACCTCTCGGGCCTAAGCCCACTGAGCCACTTGAGCTGGAGTTATGGAAAACTCACAGTGATGATTGTGACACGGCTCAGTCGATCATGCTGTTGGATAATATGACCCATAGCGTCACTATTTGTACAGATCACGGTGTTGCTGTACAAATTAACTATGTGACAAGGAAATTGCACTCTCATCATTTGTGATTAGATCACCATAGATGTATAAATGAAGAGAGGTCCATATGATTAGTAGTTCCTGGATTGAGATGATATGAGACAGTATCAATCCCCGAAGGATTAATCATTAAATATCCCTAGCCGAAGTATTATCGAGACTGGACATCGATAATGCGGAATAGGCTAGTATTGCACTTGTGCGCGTTGTGAGGGCACAACGGCATAGTTCTCATATATATAAGTATTGGATACTTATGCAAGTGCGATAGGAGGTCGTGTTTCACCGATGGTACGGGAAACAGCTTCGCTCTGGATAGACCCCTCGGAATCCCATTGGTATTATGACTATGTGTCTATGGGAGGCCGAATCGAGGTAGGTGTGTATAGTCTTAACCTGAGACTTGCATCGCTAATACTTGCGATAATCGGTAAACTCTGGTCTTGGTGGTACAGGGCTTTAACCGGTTCTGGGTACACCGCTTCTGGGTTTATCAGGGAGTCGTAGTGTATTGGGTGTGATGTCGAGACGGAAGTGTCACTTCAGTCATATTGGAGTAGATGTCACGCAGGATATGGTACTAGTGCTCTTGAGTGTTGCGCAACCAATCGGGATATTGTGACCAGGTCATGTATATCCGATTATAGAGACTATGTTACCAAACATCCGACATGTGTTTCGGACGGGGCAGACACTTATCCAGCCCCAGCCCTAGCACGTGATTATCCGATACTGGGCCGATATACACAATACTACGGTATTCTACGCTTGATACAGATCTATATATTCCTGTAAGAATATTTCTGGAGAATTGGGTAGGCATGGCGCTTTGCTAGAAGCCAACCTTGTCTTGTAAATCGATATAAACGTAGTACAAGGTACTTACGTGTTCGGACAGTCCGACGATCGTTTTTACTGCCAACATATCCGGAGATCTCATGGGTCGCTTCCTAAAGATTCACCGATGACGTATTACTCGCACTTTGATTAATCTGGGATTAATTAGAAGAGAAGAGAGATAGAATTAATCTGGGATTAATTCGATGAGAGAGAGAAAATTAATCTGGGATTAATTGTGGAGATATTTTATCTGGGATAAAATATTAATTAAAGAGAGAGAACGATTAATTTGGAATTAATCGATAAAATTAATATATTCGATATATTAATCGAAATTGGATTTCGACGCGGAATTAAAATTAGATTTTAATTCGGGCGAACGAATTAATTTAGAATTAATTCGTTAGCGACGTGAATAGTGAATTCGCTAGGCGTAATCACTTAATTACGACGCGACGGAAAATTCGTTAATTTGGAATTAGCGAACCCGAGCCCGAGAGTGATTGCGAGCGCATTCGCATTTCGAATTCGAGCGCGGCACGCGAGTCACATCAAGCGTCAAATCGATAGTCGCGTCAATCGTCAAATTAATTGTCACTTTGAATGATGTGACTTGACAATATGTCACTTTATTAAAGTGAATAGATGTGATGTGACTTAAAGTAAAAAGTAGAAATGATGAAAGCTTTTTTGCTTTTTGACTTTTGTACTTGGTAAATGTAAAGGTTTTTTTTTGTATTTGATTTTATTTGGAAATAAATAAATATATAAGTTAAAAACCATTACATTTTCTCTCTCTTTTTTCACGGTTTCACGGAAGACTCATCTCCCTCTCATTTTTTCCCTCTTCTTTTCCTTCTTCTCTCTCGGCTTCACTGCCGTTTTTGCTTGAAAATTTCTGGTTCCACCGAATTTTTGAGAAGCAAATTGAAGAAGACTTAGTGCTAGCACACTAGGAGTGATACAAAGGTGATAGGGAAACGAATTTGTGAGCATGGAATCTCAAAGCTTGGAGCTTAATGGAGAGTTCATGCATGGCCGATTCTTGGAGGTTCAAGGAGGAGCAAAATCGCACAGCCCATTGCAAGAAGAAGCCATTGCCGAGCTTGGAGGGAGCTTAAAAACGCATCTTGTTCTTCATCCATCAAAACCGAATTCAATGTGAGTTGATTCCGCCACCTCCTTTGATGTGTTCATATGAATTTTTTATGCATGTTTGTGATCTTGTGGACTTGATTAAACTTCAACATTGGTATCTAGAGCCATTGATGCATGAAAACCGAAATTAGGGTTCTTGAGCTAATTTGGGGCTTTTTGATTTTAGCTTGATTCTGACAAATTGATTGTGTAAGAATGCTTATATATGATCTAATTTGAGATATATGTAATCAATTTGAAAAAAAAAATCATTGGATTGATTTCCCCAATTTGCAAATTTGGTCAAAACTTTAATTTGGGTAAACTCGATTTAGGCATGATTTGTTTGAATTGTTTGATGCATTATGCTTGAATGAGGTTGAATTGAAGTTGTGCATGATCAATTTCAAGAAAATTGGATTAGATCAATTTTCCCCAATTCTTAGGTTGAATTTGAAACTTGAAATTGGGCAAAATGTGTTTAAGCATGTTTTAATTGAATTGGATGTTTAAGTATGCTTAGAACATGTTTAATTGAGATTGTGTGTGGTCAATTTCATGAAATTGGATTGGATTCAATTTTCCCCAAATTGGAGGCTTGGCCGAAAATTAGAAGAACCTAATGTCTTGGTAATTTTGTTTTGTTTGATCATTGGATGACTTAAAACAATTGGTTAATGTTGTTTTGAAGTTCAATTGGATTGAATTTTGATTTGGAACATTTTTCCCTTTTAAAGTGGCTTGGCCGATTTTAAAGAACATGAAATTCTTTGTGATTTTGTTGTTTAATTCATTGGATGAATTGAATTGATTTGGGAAATTAAGATTGTGGACTCAATTGGATTGAAACCGAATCGAATTGAAAACCCCTAATTGCCGAGACTTGAAGCATGTTAATTGGGTTTGATTTTAATTGAATTGTGTTGGACACTATTTGGTTGTTAAAGTGCATGATTAATTAGGCTAATTGATATTTTAGAAATGTTAATTGGGTAATTGATTGTGTATTACACTTAGGTTAATTAATTGTGAAATTTGGAATTTTATAAGTTAATTAATTTGGGCTGATTTTGGAAATTGGGCTTGTTGGGTTGTAATTGGGCTTTTGGGCTTTGTTGTAACAAAGTTGGGTTTAGGCAAAATTGGTTGGATCCAATTAGGCCCAAAACCGAATCCAAAAGGTCCAATTATGACTTAATGAACCTTAATTATTTAATTGGGCCTAATGGGCCAAAATTAATTTAAAGGCTTATGGGGTAACTCCCGGATTGGATTTTGGTTGTTCGGTTTGACCCGAGTTGACCAAAAGTCCACGCCTATAGAAATTAATTAAAAGCCCATTGGACTTTAATTAAATAAAACATTAGATGTTAATCGGGCTTTGAGACCCGTTCCGATTAAATTTGGAATTTAAGTCGTAAAGGTTCGTTAATAAAGGTGTAATATTTAATTTGGAATTAAATAATGAATTAGAATTAAATACGTATTAAATTGGATTTAATTATGTAATTTAATTTAATTCGTAGAAATTGTACTTTGAGTACGTGTTTGCAAAACGAGTTTGACTCGAACAAAAAATAATCTTTGTTTGAACATTGGATGATCACTAATATTCAAGATTAATTAATTTGATTGATTGATTGATAACATGCTTGTATGAACACATGGTTGTGATGTTTGAATAATGTATATCGGATGGATATTAGTCGGGTTGGGCGATTTTGGAAATTGTAATAAATTTGATTTATTAAATTGGACCTGCGTGTCCAGCCTTATCTCCTATTTCTTTGTATTCTCTTCTCACCTATTCCCCTCCATGTAAAAGAGGTTTCTTTAGAAGTAGTGTAAGTGTAACGGGAGAAGTAATACAAGTGCTAGCGGGAGAGAGAAAGTGAGAGATTTGATCTAGGATCAATGTAAATATCCATCCGCATATCATTATTATTTTATTTCATACTCGCTTTATTATGTGTTTAGAATGCATGCTTAAGGGTGTATGATGATGAGACCTTAACAAAGATAATTAAATTGGTAGCCAATTTGCACGCGAAAAACCCTCGTTAAATATCATGCGTTTTTCCTTCCATTGAGTGATTCTTACTCAAGATCCGAGATTGGCAGGGGTTGTTGGCCAAAGTCAAGCCCTTGTCCATCAAAGATGTGTTTTAATCACGAGGCTTTGTTCCATATCGGTGTCGTGTCCAAGTTGTGGTTTGTTGGCCAAAGTCAAGACCACTTCTTGTCCATTGACATTGATTACGAAGCTTCCATGTCAATGGGTCCGCGCTTGACTGGAATCATTAGGTTTGTTGTGCCAAAGCCAAGGCCTAGTTGATTCAGAGGAAATAGGTTAGGGTATACATTCGATGTATAGGCATATATAAGATATATGTTTGGGACTTGGATGTCCACCTACTGGATCTAGGAGTTGGATGAGATCCAATTGATCTTCGAGATCTACCTAGTTAATTATCATACAATTTGTTGGCCAAAGTCAAGATTGTGTGATATTTAACGGGATCCTAGCCCACTAGGAAACACGGTTTCCCGAGTACTCGACAGAGGGTTAGAGGCTCGACGAAAAATAGTGGGAGGCAAGAATTGAATTTGCAATACTCGTTCAATTACTCGCCATATGCGCTCATTTAAATTATTTCGTCATTAGATTAAATGTTAGTTAGACTAATATTTAAATTGTTGTTTTGATAAACAGTTGGACTGTATTATACTTGATTATATATAATTGGATTATATTAATCAATATATTTGAATTAATTAATTTCAGTTTACAGTTGATTTTATAATTGGATTATAGTAATCAATGTAATTGAGGTTAATTAATTTGGATTATATTTGATTATATAGTTGGACTATTATAATCATTATAATATATAAAGTACCACTAATCGTTGATTAAATAGTTGGACTATTGTAATCAAGATAAAATGAAAAGTTGGATATTTAAAATATAATCTAGGATTAAAATATTTTAAATGATTTAATTTTCAAATTGGGAATAAATAATAGGTTACTTTATTGGATAAAATAACTTATTATACCTTAAGCCCAAAATTAAGCAAGATAAGTAGAGCATAAAATCTTTGGAAGATTTTGTAATGATGACTTTAATGCTTAATTTAATATACTTGTCATAAATCTAATTTTTGGATTTAAGAGTATTATTGAAAATGCATTTATAATTCTTGGAGAATTAATTGACTATTCAAGTAAAGTCAAAGTTTGCAATTGGGCATGTAGCACGAGGTGCACATTCCTTTCAATATTCTAAAAACCCAAGGCTTGGCCTAAGGTTCCTAAAATATTGAAAAGGATAATTGACATATCCCAAAGTGACTACCATTTGGATATGGAAGACACGAAGGAATTAAAGAAAAGGGCGAGGCTCTAACTTAAAAATGTTTGTCTTAGTTATGTTCACAGCTAGTATTGAAATTAGATTTTAAATACTTAGTGTGGTACATAAAATATATGTATTCAGAATCTGCTTTGAGCAGGATACTGACTTCAAGCTGAGATTGCTCTGCGAATCGGAAACGGGACGAAAGTCGCTGTTTCGACCGTAGATACCTAAGTTTAGGAACTACCTTCGGGTATGTACTTGAATTAGGAACTGTTATAATGTAACTAGTTTGACTAGAGACATTATCTCTTTATCAGTGTTTAATCCGTTGCGGATAAAACCTTTATATTATAGAACACTGAGTGTTTTATTATATAAAGATGATACTGAGATAAATATATTAGATATAAATAACAGAATTTATATTTTGAATATAAATAAAAATCTCAAACATATAAATTGACAAATAAATAGCTTAAATTGATTTGATCAATATAGACTTATTCGTGGCATTGTTGTCTCGGACACAATTTAACGAGACTCGTATATCCACACTTTGAAGAGTGGATACTAGGACTGATTTGACTATTCAAATAAGGTCTGCGAATCTATTTATTAGGTAAAGTACCTAAAATACTATTTGCTTGGTAATAGTGTTTGTGCCACCGATCTGTTAGCCCTATTCATGTAATGTGAAGTTAGTGGGCCCATATCTAGCTAGGCTAGATGTGAACATGAATATTTCGTGACCTTAACGGATGTGGCATCACGTTATGGTTATGTGTTTCTTTTGAAGAACACAAATCAGAAACTTTAAAGTTTCGACACGAAATACATAAACAGATCGGCTATAGCATTATTCCGCCACGGTAAGACCGTAATGGAAAATACTGTAGCAGTAAGTTTCTCGTATACTTGAAAGAGTAGTATAGTATTTTTCAATGAGGACTCCTCTTAGAAAACGTCATTTGACGGTGTGTCCGAACAGGATTAACCGAATTTTGTTAGACATAATAAGGTTAATCACGAGTCGCTCTGAGCTACTGTTTCCTTCAACAGGATATGTACTAACAGTGCAAAACTTATTTAGAATAAGGTTCCATATAAATCTGTTTGACAGATATCGTATAGGATATGAACAGGAAAGAAACGAGGTTTCTCATTCCTGACAATTTGGGTATGCTAGGCATAACGTTTGGATGATACCAAACTAAGGACCCAAATTGGATAAGTGCCGATATAGGTTATCCTATGGGAAACCATAAGTATAGTACTTATACATCTCACTAGAGAACAATTAGATTGTTGCTCTCCATGCGGTTTTCCTAAGAGGAATACCGATATGCAGTGGTAAGTGGGGGAGGATAGTATAACTCGATGAAAATCGAGTAGTAATACTATTCTAGGCACTGAATCTTAATGGAACATATATAGTTCATCAAGGATGAAACTATACCATTAATCTTCGAATACACAAGAACAAAGGAAGTGATACGAGGTATCGACTCCCTATTATGACAAAGTGTCATGAGTCCGAACTGGACTCCATGTATATCAATATGTTTGGATAGAAGCAAGCATAAGGTTCTT
>SKCR01031543.1:0-18816 GCA_019454045.1 Zanthoxylum bungeanum | reverse complement strand
GGGGTGTGATGAGCGGAAAATATATCAATATTTACCGCCCCTTTTACTTAATATTTTGTTTAGTTTCTCGGGTTTGATGAACGTTTTGATATATTTTATTTTATTTTGCAGATAAAATAATATCGGGACTCAATGAAATCATTTAGGATGAAATGTGGATCAAATAAGGGCAATTATTGGACTTGATATATTAATTTTGGAGATTGGAAACTTGAAAGGGCGTTTTTGACGAAGTGCAGTTTTGGAAATTCCAGTTTTGCGCATCTGTCGTATTTTGGGCATAACTTTTTACTCCGATATCGGATTGAGCTGATTCAAGTTCCAGATTAAAGAAGACTCAACGATCTAAAACTTTGAAAGAGAAAATATTGTCAAATTATGATGATTTCTCTTGTTTTGTGTTGCTTTTATGTATTTATTTTTGTCATTTAAATTCTGCATGTTGCTTATTTATGCGTGACTCAATCGAGCGCATGGGCTTAGTAAGTGGAATGAAAGATCCCCTATGGGGAGGGGTTTAAAGCCTTTACCACGATGCTTTGCCGCGCCGATTGATGTGTGTTCGGTTGGATGCAAGACACGTTCAATCGGACATACTTAGAATAATATGATTGTCTTTATGTTTGTATGCATGATGTGATGTGACGCGCATGGGCTTAGTATGTTGGTCTAAAGGTCCTCTCTTTGAGAGATCAAGAGCCCCAAAAGGCCACCTTTACGGCAGTACTTCGCCGCGCCCCTTTATTCTGTTGTATATGTATTGCGTCCCATTTCATGCATCAGTTCTGTTCCCGTTCGAACGCGTTTACGAACGCAACTCGAACGCGCATGTATTTTTGCCTTATCATGCATCAGGTCTCATTTCCGTTCGAACGCGTTATCAAACGCCATACGAACGCGAGCATTCTGTTTCATTTCCGTTCGAACGCGTGTACGAACGCTACTCGAACGTGAGCATTCTGTTTCATTGCCGTTCGAACGCGTTTACGAACGCTACTCGAACGTGAGCATTCTGTTTCATTTCCGTTCGAACGCGTTTACGAACGCTACACGAACGTGCACACACTGAACTGAGTCTGTCTTATCATATTCATGCATAATTGCCTTTTGGTTGATCTTTCTTGTGTTATATAGCCAACTGTATTATTTGTATTCAAGCATGATTAGGTTGCTAGCATGTTATTTGGTTAATAGGTTCATGAGATAGTACTCAAGCATGATCATGTTGTTCTTAGTTTTCCATATCATAGGATTGAAATATGTTCATGAGATTGCCATGTGATGTTGCATGTTGTGATGAACTTGTTGATGCATGCATATGAATTTAGAAGCATGATATCTTTGGAAATAAATGTTATTTAAGCCTGGTTAAATTATCACATAAATCCTCTTATTACGAGTGACATAAGTAAGGGACCATTCCGAACCCAACGGTTTGAGGTCTTCCCTTGCGAGGGGTGAGTGCGGCCTTAAATCTCATTTTCCCGGTTCACACCGGGTGGTGACTCCATATTATTTCGTACTTCCCAACTAGGCCCCGAGCCTAGGAACGGCGTCGCCCAGGTCCTGTTGTCCACAGTCTGGCGACTCCACTGGGGATAGAAAGTTGGCCCCGAAATATTGTCTTGTAATGTTTGGATTTATGTTTTAATTGACCATGTCTATAGTGGATAAAGTGGGGGTTTAATCAAGGGCACTTTGAGGCTAGGTAATGGTTTGGTGTCTTCCTTCACTCACTACCTTTCTAGAAGGAAAAGCTGTGAGGACACCTATATGGCCATCTACTCGTAGCCTTTGTGATGGACTAATTTGGAGGACTCGTTGTTTATTCCTGACAACAAGCGATAAGAGCCTAAGAGGCTTGGGTATTTAAGTGAGCCTCGCTCCACCTTCCCTCTGGGGGATCTACAACGGGAAACCTGATGAGCGGAAAATATATCAATATTTACCGCCCATTTTACTTAATATTTTGTTTAGTTTCTCGGGTTTGATGAACGTTTTGATATATTTTATTTTATTTTGCAGATAAAATAATATCGGGACTCAATGAAATCATTTAGGATGAAATGTGGATCAAATAAGGCAATTATTGGACTTGATATATTAATTTTGGAGATTGGAAACTTGAAAGGGCGTTTTTGACGAAGTGCAGTTTTGGAAATTCCAGTTTTGCGCATCTGTCGTATTTTGGCATAACGTTTTACTCCGATATCGGATTGAGCTGATTCAAGTTCCAGATTAAAGAAGACTCAACGATCTACAACTTTGAAAGAAAAATATTTTCAAATTATGATTATTTCAAGACCGAAATTGATGAACCATCCAGAAGTGTGTGGAGTGTAATTATTAAAAGTCATTATCAATCATTTTCAAAGCAAAAATTAATTAATTAATAATTAATAAAAATTATCAAATCAACACCAAACAAGATAAGCAATTCGTGGAGCAATTATGGATTTGGTGGAGTAATTAGTGGAGAAATTAATAATGGATTTGGTGGAGAATTTGATGGATGATTTGATGGGGGCAAATTTTGCCTATAAATACCAAGCCATTTCATTTGTAAAATTCATACTTTCTTCTAAGGAATTCCTTAAGAATACTAAGAAGATTGTATCTTGTTTGTTTATTTACAGCTTTCAGTAATTAATTTCCGCTTTCGCACTTTCTTTTCTTTACTTTTTCAGTTTTTACTTTCCGCAATTTACTTTTACGCACAGTACTTTTCTTTCTTTAATTTTCAGTTTTTACTTTTCAGTAATGAGGAGGTAACTCCCATTTGCTGGGGTAAAAGGTAAAACTTTTATTACTAATATTTAGATTAATCTCCCTTAATTATAATATATAAACTAGTTAAAACCTGACTTAACGAGGATACCGCCATATGGGTCGTTGGTAATTATTTAAATTGGTTTTAACCTGACTAAACTGGATACCGCCTGATTGGTCGGTTGGTAATTAATTATTAATTTGACTTAATCTGGATACCGCCTATATGGCTGGTTGGTAATTATCATGCAAAGTTAATATATTATATTAAGGGAGATATCTAAAATAGAAATAATAAAAGTGGATCATTTTACCTCAGCATTTTCTTTTATTGTAATTTTACTTTATTTACTTTTCAGCAATTTACTTTTCAGCAATTTACTTTCAGCATTTACTTTTCAGTATTTAATTTTTAGTATTTTACTTTATGTCTTTTCTTTTATTTAAGTTTTTACTACCTGTAAATATGTGTCGTAACTAAGCCAGTTATCTGGGGTTGTGATGAAATCCAATATCACCGGTTTATAGGGGTTAAATTATAGTTTGGGTAATATAAAGGTTTATTTATTGAGTCTTAATCCTAATGCTTTTTATTAACTGGCCATTAATAAAATTGAACTGGTAAATCTAAAATGAACTAGACATAGGGATTTTAGGTTTAAGATTAGACATTGATTAGATTAGACTTAATACCCACGCTTCCTTGAGGATAGATAACCTTTAATAGATTTCCTTACAGGATAGGAATATACCTGTCGGGCGGGGTAGCCATAATTGGAACTTAAACTTAATGAATCCAGATAATTTGGTTGACATAGACATATGGTTCAATTGGGTTAAACTGGGTATTTGTGTCTGACCATCGACATAGGCTTACATATAATTTAGTGTTCCAGGTTAATAAATCAATATATTACCCAACTTTAAGATAACCACTTCATCTTTTAAATGATATTGGAAGAAATCACAACCCTAGATTTTTTTAATATTGAATTTTCTTAAAACATATTTTCGACAATTTTATTTACTTGCTTTTAAATTAGAATCGTCACCATTTCAAATCAATCAATCAAACAATCTGTTAGATACTAGTAATCATTTGACCTCATAAAATTAATAGTTTTGATATTAAGTCCTCGTGGGATCGATATTTTTATACTACTTGAACGATACGTGCGCTTGCGTTATACGTGTGTGTTTACGCCGGTCAAAACCCATTTGACAGTCCGTCACACACCATAGCTCATTGGCACGTACCTTAGTGTATAAAAAGGGATACGCTCACTTGGTCGCTTGAACCCTTGAGTGGGAAGACCTAGTTGTGGGCCATCCTTCGCCGGTGAGAGCCTTTGTCTATACTCTTACTAACCCACCCATAGACCGGGTTGGCTAAAGTAACAATTATTTCCTTGAATATGTGCTTGTGGACCATCCTCATTGGATGCAGTTGGACTATTGTCAGAAATGCGGGCTTGCTGGGCCATTTAAACTGGGGCAAGTTCACACCTTATGACTATTAGGCCAAAAGCTTCTGAAATGTTGATGGGCCACTTTGTAAAAATTATTATGTCATGTTTGCATCATTTTTTATGCTTGTGTTTGGGAACATCGTTGTTTGGATCCATTTGGACCATTTATCATGGGATATGGGCTTGTGGGCCATTTAACTGGAACAAGAACACATCTTATGACGATTGGGCCAAAAGGCTTCTAAATAACAGTGGGCCTTTTATGATTGTGTTCGGAATATTATCATTTGGATTTAGTTGGGCTCTTTGCCATAAGACATGAAATCGTTGGGCCATTAAACTGGGACGGGTTCACTCTTATGACAGTTAGCCCGAAAGATTCTAAAATGATAACAGGCCGATTTGTGTGAAAATTTTAATTGATTTAGTATGTTATATACATCTCATGCACCTCATGCATACATACATCATGTTAACCCTTGTATTCTGAAAGCCATCATAGATACATGTTGGTTAGGGAAGAGGACAGACTTGTCAAAAGACCAAGCAGCCACCAGGAGTACCGGCAAAAGACATAACCCAACGGGATAGGAAACCCAATCATGCATGCATGCATACACGTAACATATTCGCATCCTTTTTGTGTTTGTTCTGTTTTGTAATAACAGGTTTCAGAGGAGAAAAAGAGAAAGCGTCAAATGCAAGCCAACCAGAAGCAGTAACAGTACAATAGCAGAGTTTCGGGAATGAATCCCAAGGGAATGAATCATAGGGCCGAGGGCCACGTCGTCTGAATTTGGAATGAATCCCAGGGTCGAGGCCCACATTCAGTATCAGTCTGGGGGCGAGGCCCATGTCAGTAGCAGTTGGGGCCGAGGCCCACTTCAGCATCAGTTTTGGGGCGAGGCCCATATCAGTAGTATCAGTCTGGGGGCGAGGCCCATATCAGCAGTATCAGTCTTGGGGCGAGGCCCATATCAATATCAGTTTAGGGCAAAGCCCACATCATTCTGCGGCCGAGGCCCGCATCAGCAGAATTTTGGAATGAATCCAGGGAATGAATCCCAGGGCCAAGGCCCGCATCAGCAGAATTTTGGGATGAATCCCGAGGGTCGAGGCCCACGTTAGCATCAATCTGGGGGCGAGGCCCATGTCAGTAGCAGTTGGGGCCGAGGCCCACTTCAGCATCAGTTTTGGGGATGAGTCCCAGGGTCGAGGCCCACATCAAACACAGTTTGGAATGAATCCCAGGGTCGAGGCCCACATTCAGTATCAGTCTGGGGGCGAGGCCCATGTCAGTAGCAGTTGGGGCCGAGGCCCACTTCGACATCAGTTTTGGGGATGAGTCCCAGGGTCGAGGCCCACATCAAACACAGTTTGGAATGAATCCCAGGGTCGAGGCCCACATTCAGTATCAGTCTGGGGGCGAGACCCATGTCAGTAGCAGTTGGGGCCGAGGCCCACTTCGACATCAGTTTTGGGGATGAGTCCCAGGGTCGAGGCCCACATCAAACACAGTTTGGGAATGAGTCCCAGGGTCGAGGCCCACATTACATCAGTATCAGCATTGTCGGGTATGACATTCTGGGGGGCGAGGCCCATATTACATTCAGTATAGTTCGAGAATGAACCAACCGAAAATGGCACTCCGAAATGGAGCATGGTTCGGAAATGGACCACAATGATATCAGTCGCCGAAAATGGCACTCCGAAAATGGAGCAACGGTTCGAAATGGACCATTATCTCATCAGCTCGCCGAAAATGGCACTCCGAAATGGAGCACGGTTCGAAATGGACCATCTTCTCATCACTCGCCGAAAATGGCACTCCGAAAATGGAGCACGGTTCGAAATGGACCATCATCGCAACAGTTCGGGAATAAAGCCCACATTCAGTACAGTCAGGGAACAAAGTCCAGAGGAAGAAAGCCTCATATCAGTATAAGTCAGGGAACAAAGCCCAGAGGAAGAAAGCCTCATATCAGTATAAGTTTGAGAATAAAGCTCAAGGGGAAGAAAGCCTCATGTCAGCACAGTTCGGGAAGAAAGCCCACACTCAACACAGTTCAGGAAAAAAGCCTACATTCAGTTCAGTCCAGGAAGAAAGCCTACATTCAGCTCAAAATGGGAACAAGACCCACGGGAAAAAACCCAACACTCAACAATTCAGGGAACAAGACCCTCAGCTCAAAATGGGAACAAGACCCACGGGAACAAAACCCACACTCAACAATTCAGGGAACAAGACCCTCAGCTCAAAATGGGAACAAGACCCACGGGAACAAAACCACCACTCAACAATTCAGGGAACAAGACCCTCAGCTCAAAATGGGAACAAGACCCACGAGAACAAACCCAACACTCAACAATTCAGGGAACAAGACCCTCAGCTCAAAATGGGAACAAACCCCAGGGGAAGAAAGCCTCATATCAGTATAGTTTGAGAACAAAGCTCAAGAGGAAGAAAGCCTCATGTCAGTATAGTTTGAGAACAAAGCTCAAGAGAAGAAAGCCTCATATCAGTATAAGTTTGAGAAAAAAGCTCAAGGGGAAGAAAGCCTTATGTCAGTACACGGTTCGGGAATAAAGCTCGGGAGGAATAAAGCCTCATCTCAACAGAGTTCAAGAATGAACAAGCCGGGAATGGCACTCCAAGAATGGACACGGTTCGGGAATGGACCACATCACAACACGGTTCGGGAATGAACCAGGGGTCGCAGCACCTCACCACCCAAATCCAAATCACTCAACACATGGTAAGTCAAGTGGCAGCTGGCGAGCCAGGTAAGTAGAAATGCATTGCATAACTTTGATAGGATTGTCACTGTTGCACATTACACAAGTCCCATCAAAGTGGGGCGACTGTAGGCATTGCATTTTTACACCTAAACCCGATGAGGAGTCTTATTTGGAGACAACTACCTTTTAAGTCACAGAGGTCACGGGAAACGGACGTCAGAAGGGGAAATTCAGAATAAACAAGGTTCACTGTTTTCGTTCGTGCTACGTTCGTGTTTACGTTCGAACGTCAAACGGATTGCGGGCGTTCGTGTCGCGTTCGAGGAAGCGTTCGAACGGTGTCGGTAAATCTGGTTTTGCTGCTAGCCTCACATCCAGCCCAATTAGCCCCCCAAAGCCCATAAAACACATCCCAACTTGAATAAATAAATATTAATTAAAACATTAACTAAATAATATAATAATTAAATTAATTAAATGATTAAATAAAACATATACCAAACATAAAATAAACAATTACCAACTTAAACTAAAATCATGCCTAAATTAAACAAATCACACACTAAATAAAAATATAATCATACCAAGTTAAAATCAATCAACCAATTATATTCCCAATCTAATAAGATACTTACCAATATAAAATATTTGTATTCCTAATCCAAGCCAATCAAATATTCAACCTTCCCTATCTAGCCAAGATTTGTCCCCCCTCAATCTTTGACTTCCCTTAACCAAACCAAATCAAATCCTTTGACTTCCCTTAACCAAACCAAATCAAATCCCTTTCCTTGTCAAGCCCAACCCTTTGCCTATAAAAAGAACCCTTCACCAACCTTCTCAACCTTAGTTGGTCCCCTAGTCCCCTAGTCCCTAACTCATACACAACACACATAAAAATTACAGGAGGAACACACCCAATGAAACAATAAGCAAAAGATAAAGAGGAAAAGGCAGCGAAACCACAAGGAAACAATAGCAAAAAACGGAAAACGACGACTCAAAACAGTAAGACAACGAACGAGAACAGTGAACCAGTGAACCATGAGAGTTGCGGAGCATCCCCCCTTCCGACGATCGTGTACCGTACATCCGAGAGATGATTTAAAAGGTTAGACCTGAGGGTACCTTTTCATTAGTTTATATTCGTTTTATTATTATTATTATTGCATTCTATTCGCATGAGAGTCGTTTATGGAAGCATGTTGTGGCTTGAATGAAATGGAAGAGTGTCGTCTCTTGTGGTATATAGGATGGAAACCCAGACGTAAATTCCGTAGCCGAATCCGAATGGACGGTAGTGCGGTCTGTACATGGGACACAACTCCACGTACCACTTGAGTAAACGGCACATTCTCTTGTTTTGTGTTGCTTTTATGTATTTATTTTTGTCATTTAAATTCTGCATGTTGCTTATTTATGCGTGACTCAATCGAGCGCATGGGCTTAGTAAGTGGAATGAAAGATCCCCTATGGGGAGGGGTTAAAGCCCTTTACCACGATGCTTTGCCGCGCCGATTGATGTGTGTTCGGTTGGATGCAAGACACGTTCAATCGGACATACTTAGAATAATATGATTGTCTTTATGTTTGTATGCATGATGTGATGTGACGCGCATGGGCTTAGTATGTTGGTCTAAAGGTCCTCTCTTTGAGAGATCAAGAGCCCCAAAAGGCCACCTTTACGGCAGTACTTCGCCGCGCCCCTTTATTCTGTTGTATATGTATTGCGTCCCATTTCATGCATCAGTTCTGTTCCCGTTCGAACGCGTTTACGAACGCAACTCGAACGCGCATGTATTTTTGCCTTATCATGCATCAGGTCTCATTTCCGTTCGAACGCGTTATCAAACGCCATACGAACGCGAGCATTCTGTTTCATTTCCGTTCGAACGCGTGTACGAACGCTACTCGAACGTGAGCATTCTGTTTCATTGCCGTTCGAACGCGTTTACGAACGCTACTCGAACGTGAGCATTCTGTTTCATTTCCGTTCGAACGCGTTTACGAACGCTACACGAACGTGCACACACTGAACTGAGTCTGTCTTATCATATTCATGCATAATTGCCTTTTGGTTGATCTTTCTTGTGTTATATAGCCAACTGTATTATTTGTATTCAAGCATGATTAGGTTGCTAGCATGTTATTTGGTTATAGGTTCATGAGATAGTACTCAAGCATGATCATGTTGTTCTTAGTTTTCCATATCATAGGATTGAAATATGTTCATGAGATTGCCATGTGATGTTGCATGTTGTGATGAACTTGTTGATGCATGCATATGAATTTAGAAGCATGATATCTTTGGAAATAAATGTTATTTAAGCCTGGTTAAATTATCACATAAATCCTCTTATTACGAGTGACATAAGTAAGGGACCATTCCGAACCCAACGGTTTGAGGTCTTCCCTTGCGAGGGGTGAGTGCGGCCTTAAATCTCATTTCCCGGTTCACACCGGGTGGTGACTCCATATTATTTCGTACTTCCCAACTAGGCCCCGAGCCTAGGAACGGCGTCGCCCAGGTCCTGTTGTCCACAGTTGTTGTTAGTCTTTTCTCGAAAAAGCTCCTCCAGCTTTCTCCATAAGACATGTGCATTTGTATTTTAACTGACATGGTTCACGATACTATCGTCGATCCACTGACGAATAGTACTGCATATATTTTGGTGAAGATTATTCCACTTTTCATCGGACATTACTTCTGATTTCTGCTCCAGAAATATCGATCCATCATAGTCCTTCACATATAGAAGGTCTTTCATCCTTCCTCTCCATGTGAAATAATTGATGCTAGTCAACAAAATCATTTTTCTGTTGCCCTCATCCATCATAAAAATTCTAAGCATAATTTCAAAAAACAGAGCTAACCGTTGCGTCCAAAATGGTCGAAAATGGTGGAAATGACATTTCGTTTGTCAAAATCCGACACAGAGACCAAATTATAATTTTTCAGAAGTTACAGGGGTCAAACTGTAATTTCTGAAAGTTCATGGGACAAAATGAAATTTTGAGAAAGTATAGGATCTTTCTAAAATCTACCATATTTTTGCTGATGTGGCAGATGTGCTGACGTGGTAGACACGTGTCAGACACGTGGCGCTGGCGTGTCGATGACTGAATGACACATGGACGCTGACTGGTCTGATAACGTGTCCTGCTGGCTGGGCTGTTGACCGTGCTTGACAGGATGATGTGGCGCTGACTGGACGCTGATTGGACGCTGACATGGCGCTGACTCAGAGTCTTCAAGCTTTAGCTGGCGAGTGGGGTGCGTGGGTGCGCGTGGACTGATCTTTGCTCGTCGCGTGCGACGCGTGTGGCGTCACCGGACCTCTGTTCGTTCGTCAAAAAATACCACTGTGCTCGTCTCGTCGTGAAAAAGTTGATGGTATGCTCAAAATCGATTTTTGACAACTTTCGTCGGAACCGGTTTTCTGAACTGAAGCTCTGTTTCTGAGTTTCGGGAATCCCACCGTGGAACCTTAGCTCCTGATACCACTTGTTGTGATAAAAACTCACACAATAGAGGAGAAATGAGAGAAAATTCTTCTTTTATTACACAAAATTTTTTTTTTATAAAGCTACACAAAGCTTTACAAAAAACTCTCAACTCTTTTACACTCTATATGCTCTCACAGTTTGGGATGCTAAACAATGGAGATTATGACTCATTTTATAGTTGTCAAAACATGTGCTACAGTACCACACGCTTTGGCAACACGTTTTGACAGCTTCACACGATGCATGCTGTCATGCATTTTCATGCAAGTTGTTTCATGGTTGTTTCATGCAAGTTGCTCCTTGCTGGAGTCCAGAGTCCAACACCTTAGGACACTCATTAACATGACCTATTTACTAATTAAACACGGTATAATCTTCCACAATTTGCTTTTGCTTAAAATGAATGCAACAACAAGCATTTTCATCTCTTAAATATGTAGATCTAACCGGAATTTTGTGAATGGAAATACTAACAAGTATTCTAAGGACACTCATTAAGAATCTATTTTAAAAAAATTTGATAAAAAAAAAGAATAATTAATATTTTGATAGTTTTTCATTTCTCATAAAAGTGATGTCAAAACTTTCTAAAATGAATTTTTAACGAATGCGCTGATGACACTCATTAACATGATCCTTTTATGAAATGTCTACATGTGCCTTTTCAAAGGCAGAAACGATTTAAAATCATGGGTAAAATTCAGTTCTATTCAAATATTATCTTATATATCACTCATTTTCCCATTTTAATTTCAAATGCAAATAAAAAAATACTTTATGTTAATATTTTTCTTCCCGTCCTTTGGTTTCAAATTTTCAGACGTTAGGGCGATTTTCTTGTGGTGGCTAGTTTCACAATCATTAAAATTTGACATCAATTTTTTTTTTAATCATTGATTGAAATTTGGAACCCAAAATGGGTTACTTCTACAAAAATCCAATCATAAAAATTACTTTTATTTATTTTTATAATTAATTGATGCCATATTGGGGAATACTAAATTTCCTTTAATATGTATCTAAATATCAACATTCCAATGTTTATGGTTTGTTGCTAAAAAAAGAAAACACGTGTTTATATATATATATATAATTTGTGAATACCCCCAAGTTAAATGCTACGAATACCATATTATTTAACACTTAATTGAATATATATTACATATTTTAAGTTTAATTACAAAAAATAATAAGTTGCAAAACAAAAGAAAATATCAAGACAATAATTCTTTATGGTTAACATAATCAAAAAAATGTAGTGTTATGTACCATCTACAAATAAAAAAATAAAATAGTTGGTTAGTTATTTATCATTTTTAACATGTATTATTTAATCAAAATCATCAAATAAAACCATGCAAATTATAAATTGAATACAAACACAAGAGTTAGAAAAACCTGGTAATTTTATATAGAAAATGACGAACTTAAATCAAGTCGAGAAAAGTCTATATCCTTGAGAACTTATTAACCCCTTTTCGGTGTACTACATATCTCTTGCGGCTAACGTTCTCCTTAGATACTTGGTTATTTATTGTAAAATGGACACTCATTTCTTCAAGAACTTGAACTATGAATAATGGTAGGAACTCTATTTTATATGTGAATATCTTAGACTCTAATATATCTAAAGATAAGTGAAGAATAAAATAAACGTGAATTTTAAAATGAAAACAAATGAAGAACCCAATAACTATTTTTATAGATATGGAGGTTTGTCTTTATAAAGTTATCCTTATGTCAAAACATATGTTCATTTAGAAGTCATAATCATCTAAGGAAATCTTTCAACCCTAAATGTTATGTCATTTTTTTTATTAAAGAACATATCATTTTCAAAGAATTCTTTAAACCCAAGGGTTAAATCATTTCATTCCCTATATATATACACCTTTATATATATTTAGAAATTTTTCATACAAAAATAACGAACTATTATTAATTAGTTCTTAAGCACATAGAAAGAGATTTGCCTTATTTGGGTAGAAAATTGTGATCATAGAATAAAATTTACTTATAATTGATGCAAACAGAGCCGATATTCGGTCAAAGTGGGTGAGACGTCTATCTATAATCTCCATATTTTTTTTATTATAACTCCTAAATAATTAATGAATGAGAATCCTAAAATTTTTATATTATAATATTATATTACGGTTAATAATCGTAAAATATAAAAATAATATTAGGATACAAGGATCATACAAATTATACGATGACTATTTGATGTTTCAAAATAAATACATAATGATTTTAGTTTTTTATAACTAAAATTTTTTTTTTTGTCAAAATCAATTTCGGTATAAAGTAGGAAAAAAAACAAAAATCATTAGCAAATTGCGTGAGTTACATACAGATTCAATTTGAATATTATAAAAATCATCAAGATCGATCTTGTTTTAATTGAATTGAATTAATTAGTTTTTAAGTGAATTAGATCTTGAATTACCTTAACACGTGGCACCATAATATACACCTAGATTCCTATATTTTTCTAGAAGTCTACACATTCGATTCTAGCCTTCTCCTAATAGACAACCGAAAATGACCAAATTAACCTCAAAAAGCCCCGATTACTTTGAACAAATCAACCCATCAGGTAGGTAATAGCACCCAAATCTCGGGGGGCCAACTGTCACATAGATCTCACTGGTCTACTCACCGCATAATTAAATTGGTTTTCAAATATTTTAATAAAAATTATCATTCAATTTCAAATATTGGGTAGATATTAGAAATTAACAATATATTTAGACTTATCGATCTCTCTACGTATTTTGGTCAACGAGTCAAATAAATATTTGATTATTCATGGTATTTCTTTTATTAAGATATATTTTAAAATTTAAGATTTATGCATTGTATTGAACTGGTGATAATTTTTACTTCGGTTATTTGATTTTCAATTGTTTTTTGGAGCAAGAGTTTCGTCAACTATTTGTAACTTTTAATTAAAAAATACAAAAAATATAATTTCTTAAAATATATGAAATTTTCATTAGAATTTTGTATTAATATTTAGGTCAGACACAGTCCTGAACGAGCCATAAATATTTTTTTTAAAAAAATTTTGAGATGTAATTTTGATTCAAATTTGGAGGCCAACTGCTTCTCAGGTCACCCTTGATTTAGGTTAAAATAATAATAATAATAATAATAATAATTTATATATTATTATTATTATTATTGTTTCTCTAGAGTTTTAAACGCACAGTTATCCCGCTCACAGAGACGACAGCTCACTCTCTCAAGTGACTGTCTCTCTCTATATAATAAAAATACAAACTTTTTCTCATTCCAAAAGACTTTCTTTTTGAGTATTTGAATCCCAAATCAGGTCAAATTTCAATTTTTACATATGCATTGTACATTTTCAAACATACCCACATGCGTTTATGTGTTCATTTGTTCTTGCATTCCATTTTTTTGGTAGTTTTTTTTTTTTTTTTTGGCTGTTTTATTGAATATGGTTCAATGGGTTTGTTGCGATTACTGTAAGATTTTGAATTTTGGGACTGGGTTTGGTTTGTGTTAGTTATCTGAATGTGTGGTGTCATTGATGAGAAAATGTAGGAAATTGTGGGCGATAATGAAATAAGTGCTTTGTTTCTTTTTTTGTAATTTGTTGGAAAATTGAAGAAAGTGAGGAAAGTTGACTCAGGTGAGAGAAATGTGATTGTTTTGGATTTGTATATTTGGGGTTTTGTTTTTTTGACATTTTTATTTTTGGGAACATTTTGTTTGTTTTGCTTGATTTGTGGTTGATATGTATTTAAAATTTTTCCAATTTCTGCACATGTGATTGATTGTTTTATAAATTTGGAGAATCTTGAAGTTCTTAGTCATAGATTTGAAATTAGATTTCTGAGAAGAAAGTTCAGGCCTTGAAATCTGAAGTTGTGAGTTTTGGCTTCTAAATTTTAGATCTTTTTGCTTTTGTTTTTCCCACATTGAGAAATTTGAAATGTTAATGCATTACATTAGTATTGTTTGAGTATGTTGTGATTTTTTTTCCTGGTCTTTCTATTCTCAATTTTCCTTATTTTTCCTATTTCTCATTAAAGTTAGTTCCAAGCTTCAATAGGAAGTCTTTCTTGAGAAAGATTTCCCAAGAAGCAAGAACTTTGAGATTTCTTGAAGCTAATCTAAAGAGATTTGAAGCAGCTTTTCAGTTATATGAACAGAATTTGTAAAATTATACTTTGTTGAATTTCTGCCTGAAACTGTAGCATCATCCATTTAGTTGATCTATTTTGAATATAAATCTCTTACTTGAAACCCGAGTACTAAGACACATGTAATACTAATTCATTTCTCTAAATAATAAGAAAACTTGGCAAATTATAAGATTGATATAAGTTTTAAATTCTTTATGTAATCTCCTGTTTTCCTAATTTCTCTCCCTGAAAGTATATGATTCTGTTGCAGCCTTTTGCTTGAAAATCTTGCTCTTGAAACCACTCGGTCCTGATTTACCATTTCTTGCAGGTACTTAACTTTCAACTTTTAGTTTAATGCTCTGTGTTCTTCTTCTCCACGGCTTGTAAATATGAAGAAGCAGAGCGCCATTGCTGCTAATGTTCGAGATTTTACTGGAATCGTAACACGTTCTAGAGCTAATACCTTGGCCTCCCATTCATATGGATTTGTGTCTTCTAGAGAACATATAGAACAAAATAGAAAACGCGTTCTGCAGGAAAATCCAAAAAGAGCAGCCTTAGATGAGAAAATCACCAATGTGGTTGATGACCCATGCCGTCAGCATAAGAGGAGAGCTGTGCTTCAGGATGTCACAAATGTTTGTTGTGAAAATTCTTACAAAAGCTGTTTCAATGCGGCTAAAATTCAGGTTACTATGTTATCCTCTCACTTTGTCCGTAGTTCAGTTATATCTTGTGATTATTTTATTTTATTCTCCACTCTGTTATCTGATTTTTTCTATTCAGGTTAAAAACAGTAAGCGGACTAAAAGTGGTAAGACTGGGGCATCAAAGTTGTCTCCTTCAGTGTCAGTAGAGCTACAGGTTCAGGCTGATTCAAAAGCAAGAATGAACAAAGGAACATTGAAAGCCGAACTTAAACCAGAAGAACTTTATACTAGTTTGGATACAGCTATAACTAATCGATTAAGTTCTATAAGTGAGTGCCCTATGGATAGTGAAAGGCCTCCACAGCCGCGCATTTGTACAAAGAAAGGTTTGCCTCCTTCAATTTTCACCTCCAGTCTGGGAAACTGTTTTGCATAAATGAATAATTGTCTGTTAAAAGTATGGCTTGCGTTGTCCACTTCACAAAAACATAGTAGGACCTTTTTTAAAAGTAAATTTCACACCTTTGTCAATGCTTCTGGCATAAATAGAAAAAGAAAGGGATGAAGTGATTGAAATGAGACTTTTAGTCTAGAATATCTAAAGGTAGCGTTGCTACCTATAAATCGACAGTAGGCCCAAAGGCCAGGTCCAATAGGCGACATGTGGCATATGACAATCCTGCCGCAACTGCTAGTAATTAAGTGGCAACTGGGGAGCTTCAAGGGCTTTATTGGAGGTGGTTGCATAATAAAATTTCTTCTCTTACCTCCCTCTACATCAAATATCCCTCCTTTAACTTGCAGCTTTCCATGTGTATTGCCTAATTTCATCACAAAGATAGCGGATTGCCGAAGTTCCAAATCTCATATAGAAAAAAGCATATCATCTTCTTTTGGGGACATCATTCCTATCCTTAGTTCCTTACCCTCTTTCATAGTGTCTATCTATATGCTAGTAGCTAGCTTATGTATTTAAGTTTAACCTTTGTTCAACTGTGAAGTTTTCTTGGGCAGAATGGTTCGAGTCTTTGAGACTATTTCAAACGACATAATAATACCATGATCGTGTCATTTGAAATAGTCTCAAAGACAAACCATTCTGCCCAAGGAAACTTCACAGCTGAACAAGGGTTAGACTTAAATACATAAGCTAGCTACTAGCATATAGATAATACCATGTACTAATGTTGTTCTTTTCCAAGTTACGGGTTATATATCATGTGTTGTCATGCTTAGTTAAGTTTTTCCAACATTGTTAATGTTGTGTGTCATGATCTTGCAAGAAAGAATTATATATCCGAACTCAAAAATCTTATCTCATTTTTATTATGTTGTAATTGTTGCATGAAAAGTGATGTCATTTTGTTTTATATGATTTCAGCGGACAAAGACTGCCTTTATGGGAAGTCAATGACATCATGTTACCCCAGCCATATAGAAATTGACTCAGATCATACAGATCCTCAATTGTGCAGTCTATATGCTGCAGACATCTATAGCAATTTGCGTGTTGCTGAGGTTTGTGCTGTAAATACCATTCTTATATGTCTATGACACTCACATGTTTCATTTCCGCTGCAATAATACTTTCTGTATCGATCTAGGAACTCTGGATTTAAAATGTCGGCAACTTTATGCAAATCATAGGGAAATGAGAAAATATATCCTAAATTTGCAACCTGCTCTTTTTTTCTTCACAAAAGATCTGACTTTTACTTGTGGTCTAATTTTGGGTTTCTACAGCTCAATCGAAGGCCGTTTCCTAATTTTATGGAAACAATACAACGTGATATCACTCAAACCATGCGGGGAATCCTGGTTGATTGGCTTGTGGAGGTTAGTGTAGATTAACTACTGAATTTGCAATTTGCTATGATCTGAACCATGCATGTTCTTTCTTGCGAGAAATATTTAAATTTTAGTTCTGAAGTGATTGGTAATGATGTAAGCGCCTCCACATTCTGGTGTAATCAAAATTGCATACTTAGTATCTCATTTTATATCGATTTAAATAGACATCAACATAACCGCTTGCCAAAGGCATATTTTATATCTGAGGTGTATAAATTCATGTCAAAGGGAAACAGGACAGGTGGTACTTGTCATCAATTAGTTGAATTTTATCTCTAATGTTTTTCATAGTAATTTGAAAAACTACGGCTCAAGAATTATTTTCTTGTTAGGCTGTTGTTCTGCTGTTAAATTCTTATGTTGCAGTCTTTAATATTTTTAGTAGTATTAAAAAATATAATTCCACAAAGCATTGTTTTATGATACTGTTTACATGTTATTCTGTGGAAATAACATGTTGAGAAAGCAACTTGATTGACTTGGCCGTCCAAATTCCTATTTAGGATCAATATGTGCTGTAGGAATGTCAAATTAATTTCAGATTTAATATTGGGTTCAGGTCTCTGAGGAATATAAGTTGGTGTCAGATACACTTCACATGACGGTATATCTCATTGATTGGTTTCTCAGTCAAAATTACATCGAGAGACAGAGGCTTCAACTGCTTGGCATCACTTGCATGCTGATTGCCTCGTAAGTTTTCAGACCTATAAAGGAATTTATTGCATGATTCCTTTAAAATTTCTTAGAAACAGTATGTTACAGCAAATGCAATGAAAAATTATTTTCCTACAGTTGGAAGAGATATATGTGAATGCAACATATCAATCTCATTTGGACACGATTTATATGACTTATACTACTAGTACTACAAGAACTAAGAAAATCAATTTACCTTCTTCTTCTTTCCCTCCTTTTTCTTAAAGAATTATTTAATTAATTAAAAAAACAGAGATATTTTTTATGTGACAACAGCCTTTTAGCTTTGATGTTCTTTTAAAGACGTCAAAGGCTTATTGAACTTTATGGTCCTCTCAGTTCTGTATGAATAGAAACTTAGGAAAGAATCCTGTTGAAAAGTGTAAAATGTTTGAATATGTTATAATGATCAGAAATAATGAAGATAACAGATTCAGTTGTGTTTTGTCCTTGATCACGTTTATTATCTATGTTCATGGTTGTGGTGTATTAGTGTATATTTGTGATCCAGTTAGTTCATTCACCCAGATGAGATTTCAGCATATTATGGTTATTCATTGGCTTTGTTTGATTTGACGTCTTATCTTATGTGGTCTTCCACTTTATGTCTTGAAGGAAGTATGAAGAAATATGTGCTCCAAGAGTAGAAGAATTTTGCTTCGTCACGGACAACACTTACTCAAGAGAAGAGGTATTTTGGTTCTAAGGCAATGGGAGTCCTTAAATAGTCCCGAGCTCGAAATAAAGGAAATCTCTAGTTGAAGCGCTCTCAACAAATCAAATTAATTTTGTTATAGGGTTTGATATTACAGTCACGTTACTGCCAAACTTTCCATTTTGAAAATGTAGCCATGTGTAATGTGCATCAGCTGAGGCATGTTGGAGTTTCACATCTCTAAATTCTTACCAGTTGCCCATTCTACTATTTATTTTCTTAGACCTTTTCTTCTTCCCCTTCTCCCTGCAAGATTA
>SKCR01031542.1:0-18799 GCA_019454045.1 Zanthoxylum bungeanum | reverse complement strand
TAAAGTACGATATATAGAGAGAGAACGATTAATTTGGAATTAATCATAAAATTATTATATTCGATATAATAATCGAAATTCGATTTCAATGCGAAATTAAAATTAGATTTAATTCGGGCAAACGAGTTAATTTAGAATTAATTCGTTAGCGACGTAAATAATAATTTCGCTAGCGCAATTATTTATTTAAATTCGATTTAATTAGCGTCGCGACGAAAGTTCGGTATTTGGAAATATCGAACCCGAACGCGTGAGTACGCGTGGGCCCACTTTCATTTGGGTTGTGTGGGGCCCACATGACACATGTCATTTATGCATTATTTAATTGTTAATACATGCATGGTGATAGTGTACAATACACTCAATGGTTTTGCATGGAGTTTGAGTGTTTGACACTCTAAGCATTGCATGATTGTGTCATAAGTTTATTATTAATTTAATAAATATATATATGGCATAAATAAAATTGATTTTTGTAACAAAATCATAACACTCTCTCCCTCTCATGACCGAAACTTCACTGCAGTTTTGGCTCTCCATTTTTCTTTCTTCCATTTTCTTAAGAACTTTGTGAAGAAAGTGTATAAATTTAGAAATTTAATACACATATAAGGCTAGCACCTTCAAGGGATCATACAAAGGTGTTATGGGAAACTAATCTTGAGCTGGAGTGATCAACAAAGCTTTGAGCTTCTTTTTTTACCTTGGCCGAATCATCCAAAGCACAAAGGAGTTGGTTTTGTTTCATCAACGCATCCGCATTCCGATCTTTGTGAGTATGATTCCGCCATACTTCAATATTGTTCATTCATTTATATGTTTTTGTTTGCTCTTTTGATCTTGGGACATGGATTAGAATTTCCAACAGTTGCAAATAATGGTCTTTATATTTTGAATATAAATGAATCTCCTACATAAAATTAACAAACAAAGGCTTAAAAAGAGTGATCCAAATGATGAACTTATATGTGGCATTGTCGTCTGGGACACATTAACAAGACTCGCATATCCACACTTTCGAAGAGTGGGTACTTGGACGGATTTGATCCAATTCATATGACGTCTGCGAATCTTGCTTATTAGGCAAAATGCCTAAATCACCTTTTAGCGGTAAAGGTGAACGTGCCACTGAACTGTTAGCCCTCGTTCATAGTGACGTTTGTGGGCCCATGTCTAGCCAGGCTAGAGGTGGATATCGATACTTCGTAACCTTTACCGATGATGCATCACGTTACGGTTATGTGTTATCTAATGACGCACAAGTCGGAAACTTTTGAGAAATTCAAAGAGTTTCGACACGAAGTTGAAAAACAAACAGGCAAGAGTATTAAGACATTACGGTCGGACCGTGGTGGCGAATACTTAAGTAATGAGTTTCAAGATTACCTGAAAGAATATGGTATTCTTTCACAGTGGACTCCTCCTGGAACCCACATTAAAATGGTGTGTCCGAACGGAGAAACTGTACCTTGTTGGACATGGTAAGGTCGATGATGAGTCGCACTGAGCTGCCAATTGTCCTTCTGGGGATATGCATTAAACAGTGCAGTTTCTTATTTTGAATAAGGTTCCGTCAAGTCTGTTGAACAGACACCATATGAGATATGGACAGGTAAGAAACCGGGTTTCTCATTCCTGAAGATTTGGGGTTGCTGGGCATACGTTAAACGTTTGGAAGGTACCAAACTTGAACCCAAATCAGATAAATGCCTATTCGTTGGATATCCTAGGGAAACCAAAGGATATTACTTCTATCACCCACAAGAGAACAAAGTATTTGTTGCTCTACATGCGGTTTTCCTTGAGAAGGAATTCCTAAATGCAGTGTTTAGTGGGAAGAAAGAAGTAGAACTCGATGAAAGTCGTAGTGATACTGTTCTTGGAAATGAATTATCAACGGAACATGAACAGTCCATCTGGGATGAGACTGAACCACAATCTTCAAATACACAAGGACCGCGTAGGTCGGAGAGAGTCAGGGTAATACCTGAGAGGTATGGATTCCTGATCTCACCTCATGTAGATATTAAACTTATTGAGGATAATGAACCGGCTACGTATAAGGAAGCGATACAAGGTATCGAATCCGCTTTATGGCAAGAAGCCATGAAGACCGAAATGGATTCCATGTATACCAACCAAGTTTGGACACTGGTTGATGCACCAGAAGGCGTAAAGCCTATTGGACGCAAATGGGTCTTCAAGAAGAAGACTGACATGGATGGCAACGTACAAACGTACAAAGCTAGGCTTGTAGCGAAGGGATATCGTCAACGACTTGGAGTTGATTATGACGAACCTTCTCACCCGTTGCCATGATTAAATCCATTCGGATAATGCTTGCAATAGCTGCATATTACATTATGAAATATGGCAGATGGACGTTAAAACCGCTTTCCTTAACGGAAACCTTTCGGAGGATGTTTATATGCAACAGCCTGACGGTTTTATCGCACCTAGACTTGCAAACAAGGTTTGTAAGTTAAATCGGTCCTTTATGGACTGAAGCAAGCATCGCGGTCGTGGAACCAGCGTTTTGATGAGATCATAAAAGAATATGATTTCATTCAAAACGAAGATGATCCTTGTGTATATAAGAAGGTTAGTGGGAGTGCACTGACTTTTATTGTCCTTTATGTCGACGATGTATTGCTTATCGGCAATGACATTCCCATGTTAACGTCGGTGAAAGCTTGGCTTTCATTGAAATTCTCCATGAAAGATCTGGGAGGGCAGCTTTTATTCTAGGAATAAAGATCTACCGGGATAGATCTAGAAAGCTACTTGGACTCTCCCAGAGTACATATATTGATAAAGTGTTGAAGAGATTCAACATGGATCAGTCCAAGAGGGGACTGTTACCAATATCACATGGCGTCTATCTATCTAGGGACATGTGTCCTAAAACAAAAGATGAGAGAGACAACATGAGTCGGACTCTGTTCGCCTCGGCAGTCGGATCGATCATGTATGCCATGATATGTACACGACCTGATGTGTCCCATGCTTTGAGCATGTGCAGTCGATATCAGGCCGATCCAGGTAAAGATCACTGGATGGCGGTTAAGAGTATCCTTAAGTATCTTAACAGAACTAAGGATGCTTTCTTAATCTATGGAGATGGAGAACTTGAGGTATCTGGGTATACCGATGCAAGTTTCCAAACCGACAGAGATGACTTTAAGTCGCAATCTGGGTACATATTTTGTTTGAATAACGGAGCAGTGAGCTGGAAATCTTCCAAGCAAGATACTGTTGCCGATTCAACAACTGAAGCGGAGTACATTGCAGCAGCTGAAGCAGCAAAATAGGCAGTTTGGATCCGTAAATTCCTAATTGGATTAGGAGTAGTTCCGTTAGCAGCTGAGCCGTTCCATTGTATTGTGACAATAGCGGGGCTATAGCACAGGCTAAGGAACCAAGGTCTCATCAACGATCCAAACATGTTCTTCGACGATTCCATCTGATTCGAGAGATCATACATCGTGGCGATGTGAAGATCGAAAAGATCGCATCAGAGGATAATATTGCAGATCCGCTGACGAAGGCTATTCCTCGGGAAACGTTTGAGCGACATGTACATAGTTCAGGTATTAGATGCTTGAGTGACTGGCTATAGGCCAAGTGGGAGATTGTTAGACAGTAATGACCCATAGCGTCACTATTTTGTAAATGATATTGTATTATGTACAAAATTAACTATGTAGTAATGAAATTGCCTTTTACCGTTTTGTAATTTATTTACTTTGATATATAAATGGTAAAAGTCCCTATGATTAATTCCGGATTGAGATGATATGAGACAGTATCAATCCATAAAGGTTTAATCATTAAAATCCCTAGTCGTAGTATTATCGAGATTGGACATCGATAATGCGGAATAGACTAGTACTGCACTTGTGCGTGTTGTGAGGGCACAACATCATAGTTCTCATATATTTGAGTATTGGATACTTATGCAAGTGCGGTAGGAGGTTGTGTTTTACCGATGGTACGGAAAACAGCTTCGCTCTGGATAGACCCTGCGGAATCCCATTGGTAGTATGTCTGCGTGTCTATGGGAGTCCGCTTCAGGGTAGGTGCATATGGTCTTAACCTGAGACTTGCATCGCTAGTACTTGCGACAATCGGTAGACTTTAGTTTTGGTCGTCCAGGGCTTTAACAGGTTCTGTGTACACCTCTTCTAGGTTTATCGGGAATCGTAGTGTATTGGGGTGATGTCAAGACGGAAGTATCACTTCAGACATATGGAGATGATGATCGCGCAGGATACAGAACTAGTACTCTATAATGGTTGCAACCATCGGGATAATATGACAAGGTCAGGATTATCCGATTCAAAGAGACTAGTGCTTGATGTCCGATATATGTATCGTACGGGGCAGACACATCTCCAGCCCCAGGCCTTACATGTGATCATCAGATACTGGATCAGTATACACTATACTACGGTATACTACGCCTGTTATAGATCTTATATTCCAATAAGAATATTTCTGGAGAATTGGGTAGGCATGGCGTTTTGCTAGAGGCTAACCTTGTCTTTTAAATCGGTAAAAACGTAGTACTTGGTACGTACGTGTTCGGATAATCTGACGGCCGTATTTACTGCCAACATATCCAGAGATCTCTTGGGTCGCTTCCCGAAGATTCACCAATGACGTATGATTCAAACTCGATTAATCTTGGATTAATTACGGAGAGTCTTTATCTTGGATAAAGTACTATACATAGAGAGAGAACGATTAATTTGGAATTAATCGTAAAATTATTATATTCGATATAATAATCGAAATTCGATTTCGACGCGAAATTAAAATTAGATTTTAATTCGGGCAAACGAGTTAATTTAGAATTAATTCGTTAGCGACGTAAATAATAATTTCGCTAGGCGCAATTATTTATTTAAATTCGATTTAATTAACGTCGCGACGAAAGTTCGGTATTTCGGAAATATCGAACCCGAACGCGTGAGTACGCGTGGGCCCACTTTCATTTGGGTTGTGTGGGGCCCACATGACACATGTCATTTTATGCATTATTTAATTGTTAATACATTGCATGGTGATAGTGTACAATACACTCAATGGTTTTGCATGGAGTTTGAGTGTTTGACACTCTAAGCCATTGCATGATTTTGTCATAAGTTTATTTTAATTTAATAAATATATGGCATAATTAAATTGATTTTTGTAACAAAAATCATAACACTCTCTCCTATTCTCTCATGACCGAAACTGTGAGCTCTCACAGCCCTCTCCACTTTTCTGTTTTGTTGCAAAAACTGAAGAATTTGTTTTTGTTTGGAACAAAAATCACACACAAGGCTAGCACCATCAAGGGATCATACAAAGGTGTTATGGGAAACTAATCTTAGAGCTTGGAAGGATCAAAAATTGCTTGGAGCTTCTCTTTTCTGTTGGCCGAAACCCTCACTGCACAAAGGAGAAAATTTGTTTCATCAACGCATCCGCATTCCGATCTTTGTGAGTATGATTCCGCCATACTTCAATATTGTTCTTCATTTTAATGTTTTGTTTGCTCTTTTGATCTTGGGACATGGATTAGAATTTCCAACAACTGAACCATAATCTTCAAATACACAAGGACCGCGTAGGTCGGAGAGAGTTAGGGTAATACCTGAGAGGTATGGATTCCTGATCTCACCTCATGTAGATATTAATCTTATTGAGGATAATGAACCGGCTACGTATAAGGAAGCGATACAAGGTATCGAATCCGCTTTATGGAAAGAATCCATGAAGGTCGAAATGGATTCCATGTATACCAACCAAGTTTGGACACTGGTTGATGCACCAGAAGGCGTAAAGCCTATTGGATGCAAATGGGTCTTCAGGAAGAAGACTGACATGGATGGCAACGTACAAACGTAACAAAGCTAGGCTTGTAGCGAAGGGATATCGTCAACGACTTGGAGTTGATTATGACGAAACCTTCTCACCTGTTGCCATGATTAAATCCATTCGGATAATGCTTGCAATAGCTGCATATTACGATTATGAAATATGGCAGATGGACGTTAAACCGCTTTCCTTAACGGAAACCTTTCGGAGGATGTTTATATGCAACAGCCTGACGGTTTTAATCGCACCTAGACTTGCAAACAAGGTTTGTAAGTTAAATCGGTCCATTTAGGACTGAAGCAAGCATCGCGGGTCGTGGAACCAGCGTTTTGATGAGATCATAAAAGAATATGATTTCATTCAAAACGAAGATGATCCTTGTGTTATAAGAAGGTTAACTTGGAGTGCACTGACTTTATTGTCCTTTATATGTCGACGATGTATTGCTTATCGCAATGACATTCCCATGTTAACGTCGGTGAAAGCTGGCTTTCATTGAAATTCTCCATGAAGATCTTGGAGGGGCAAGCTTTTATTCTAGGAATAAAGATCTACCGGGATAGATCTAGAAAGCTACTTGGACTCTCTCCCAGAGTACATATATTGATAAAGTGTTGAAGAGATTCAACATGGATCTGAAAGTGTTCAATCAAAGTCCCAAGGATCACAAATCATGCATAAAAAACCACATATGAACACATCAAGGAGGTGCGGAATATACTCACATTGAATTTCGGTTTTGATGAATGAAGAACAAGGTGCGATTTTGCATCCTCCAAGCTCACGGCAACAGCTCTCCAGGCAGTGGGCTGCTTTTTGGACTGGTTCGGCTTCCTCCATGTTCGGCCATTGATGAGCTCCATTGAAGCTCAAAGCTTCAAGCTTCCATGCTCACGGAATCACTTCCACTTCCCTATCACCTATGTATCACTCAAGGTGTGTGCTAGCACTTATCATCTTCCAATTTGCTTCTCAAAGTTTCGGTTTGACCAGAAAAAGGAGAAGAAAATCGCACCATGCATGAAGGAGATGAAGAAGAAAAAGAGAGGGAGAAGAGAGACCGAATTCTGCATGTAAGAGAGAGAAAAAGGTTTTTAATATATATATATATTTTTTATTTCATTTACCAAGTAAATTAAAATAAAACATATATATCTTACCTTTTTAATTCAAAAGTCAAAAGTTAAAACAATAAAGCTTTTTCATCATTTCAACTTTTAACTTTAAGTCACATCACATCTATTCACTTTAATAAAGTGACATATTGTCAAGTCACATCACTCAAAGTGACAATTAATTTGACGATTGATGCGACTAGCGATTTGACGATTGATGTGATTCGCGTGCCGCGCTCGAATTCGAAATGCGAATGCGCTCGCGATCACTCTCGGGCTCGGGTTCGCTAATTCCAAATTAACGAATTTTCCGTCGCGTCGTAATTAAGTGATTACGCCTAGCGAATTCACTATTCACGTCGCTAACGAATTAATTCTAAATTAATTCGTTCGCCCGAATTAAAATCTAATTTTAATTCCGCGTCGAAATCCAATTTCGATTAATATATCAAATATATTAATTTTATCGATTAATTCCAAATTAATCGTTCTCTCTCTTTAATTAATATTTTATCCCAGATAAAATATCTCCGCAATTAATCCCAGATTAATTTTCTCTCTCATCGAATTAATCCCAGATTAATTCTATCTCTCTCTTCTAATTAATCCCAGATTAATCAAAGTGCGAGTAATACGTCATCGGTGAATCTTCAGGAACCGACCCATGAGATCTCCGGATATGTTGGCAGTAAATACGATCGTCGGACTGTCCGAACACGTAAGTACCTCGTACTACGTTTATATCGACTTACAAGACAAGGTTAGCCTCTAGCAAAACGCCATGCCTACCCAATTCTCCAGAAATATTCTTACAGGAATATATAGATCTGTATCAAGCGTAGTATACCGTAGTATTGTGTATATCGGCCCAGTATCGGATAATCACGTGCTAGGGCTGGGGCTGGATAAGTGTCTGCCCCGTCCGAAGCACATGTCGGATGTCTGGTAACATAGTCTCTATAATCGGATATACATGACCTGGTCACAATATCCCGATTGGTTGCGCAACACTCAAGAGCACTAGTACCGTATCCTGCGTGACATCAACTCCAATATGACTGAAGTGACACTTCCGTCTCGACATCACACCCAATACACTACGACTCTCTGATAAACCCAGAAGCGGTGTACACAGAACCGGTTAAGCCCTGTACCACCAAGACCAAAGTCTACCGATTATCGCAAGTATTAGCGATGCAAGTCTCAGGTTAAGACTATACACACCTACCTCGATTTCGGCCTCCCATAGACACATAGTCATAATACCAATGGGATTCCGAGGGGTCTATCCAGAGCGAAGCTGTTTCCCGTACCATCGGTGAAACACAACCTCCTATCGCACTTGCATAAGTATCCAATACTTATATATATGAGAACTATGCCGTTGTGCCCTCACAACGCGCACAAGTGCAATACTAGCCTATTCCGCATTATCGATGTCCAGTCTCGATAATACTTCGGCTAGGGATATTTAATGATTAATCCTTCGGGGATTGATACTGTCTCATATCATCTCAATCCAGGAACTAATCATATGGACCTCTCTTCATTTATACATCTATGGTGATCTAATCACAAATGATGAGAGTGCAATTTCCTTGTCACATAGTTAATTTGTACAACAACACCGTGATCTGTACAAATAGTGACGCTATGGGTCATATTATCCAACAATCTCCCACTTGGCACATAGCCAGTCACTCGAGTGTCTAACACCCGAACTATGTACAATTCGCTCAAATTGCTGAGGAAAGGTTTTCGTCAGCGGATTTGCTTAATTATCGTCTGAGGCGATTTACACGATCATCACATCGCCACGATGTATGATCCGAACGAATCATGATATAGAAGTATATATCTGGATCGTCGATGAGACCTTTAATTCTTTAGCCTGTGCTGACGCCTAGCTCAGCTGCTAACAGAACTATATATAATCTAATTAGATTTATTATCGATCCAAATGGCTTCTATTGCTGCCTCAGCTGCAGCAATAATCCGCATTTGTTGTTAATTCGGCAACAGTTATCTTGCTCGGAATATTTCCAGCTCACTGTCCCCAGTGTTCAAACTTTATAGTACCGCAGTATTTACCCGTTTGGAAACTTGCAGCAGTGATCCCAGTCACTTCAAGTTCTCCATCTCCATAGTTTAAGACACATCTTTAGTTCTCTCAGATACTAACAGATGTTCCTAATCTTCAATCCAGTGACTATCACTTGGATTGACCTGTTTGTGAATCCATATGCTCAAAGCGTATGATACACCAGGTCTTGTACATTTTTCAATGTACGGTTCCACGGAGAGTATTTCGAAAGCCAAGCTTTCGCCGACATTATATTTTATGGGAATATCATTTCCAAGAAATGACGTATTATCATTATTTTATAGGACAGCCACTGTCAGTGCGCTCCCACTAACCCTCTTATTTACACTAGAATCATTTTCGTTTTGAATTAAATCATACACCATTATGATTGCATCAAAAAATGATAATTCCAAGAACTTATGCTCGCGTCAGCAAGCATCATCCAAATGGATCTACAGTGGCAATAGGTAAAAGGTTGAATCGTAATCAATCACAATGTCGATAACGATACATTTCCGTTAAAAGCCTAGCTTTATACGTTGGTATATTGCCATCCATGTACGTCTTCCTTGAAGACTTATAGTACCAATAGGCACAATGCCTTGTGGTACATCAACTAGTATCCAAACTTATTGATATACATGGAATCCATTTCGGACTCATGACACTTTGTCATAATAGGGAGTCGATATACCTCGTATCACTTCCTTTGTTCTTGTGTATTCGAAGATTAATGGTATAGTTTCATCCCTTGATGAATTATATATGTTCCATTAAGATTCAGTGCCTAGAACAGTATTACTCCGATTTTCATCGAGTTATACTATCCTCCCACTTACCACTGCATATCGGTATTCCTCTTAGGAAAACCGCATGGAGAGCAACAATCACATTGTTCTCATGTGAGATGTATAAGTACTATACTTATGGTTTCCCATAGGATAACCTATATTGGCACTTATCCAATTTGGGTCCTTAGTTTGGTATCATCCAAACGTTATGCCTAGCATACCCAAATTGTCAGGAATGAGAAACCTCGTTTCTTTCCTGTTCATATCCTATACGATATCTGTCAAACAGATTTATATGGAACCTTATTCTAAATAAGTTTTGCACTGTTAGTACATATCCTATTGAAGGAAATGGTAGCTCAAAGCGACTCGTGATTAACCTTATATGTCTAACAAAATTCGGTTAATCCTGTTCGGACACACCGTCAAAATGACGTGTTCCAAGAGGAGTCCTCATTGAAAGAATACTATACTCTTTCAAGTATACGAGAAACTTACTGCTAAAGTATTTTCCATTACGGTCTTACCGTGGCGAATAATGCTATAGCCGATCTGTTTATGTATTTCGTGTCGAAACTTTAAAGTTTCTGATTTGTGTTCTTCAAAAGAAACACATAACCATAACGTGATGCCACATCCGTTAAGGTCACGAAATATTCATGTTCACATCTAGCCTAGCTAGATATGGGCCCACTTACTTCTTCACCATGAATAGGGCTAACAGATCGGTGGCACTAACACTATTACCAAGCAAATAGTATTTTAGGTACTTTACCTAATAAACTAGATTCGCAGACCTTATTTGAATAGTCAAATCAGTCCTAGTACCCACTCTTCAAAAGTGTGGATATACGAGTCTAATTAAATTGTGTCCTAGACAACAATGCCACAAATAAGTCTCTATTGATCAAATCAATTTGAGCTATTTATTTGTCAATTTATATGTTTGAGATTTTTATTTATATTCAAAATATAAATTCTGTTATTTACATCTAATGTATTTATCTCAGTATCATCTTTATATAATAAAACACTCAGTGTTCTATAATATAAAGGTTTTATCCGCAACGGATTAAACACTGATAAAGAGATAATGTCTCTAGTCAAACTAGTTACATTATAACAGTTCCTAATTCAAGTACATACCCGAAGGGTAGTTCCTAAACTTAGGTATCTACGGTCGAAACAGCGACTTTCGTCCCGTTTCCGATTCGCAGAGCAATCTCAGCTTGAAGTCAGTATCCTGCTCAAAGCAGATTCTGAATATCAATACATATATTTTATGTACCACACTAATATTTAAAATCTAATTTCAATACTAGCTGTGAACATAACTAAGACAAACATTTTTTAAAGTTAGAGCCTCGCCCTTTCTTTAATTCCTTCGTGTCTTCCATATCCAAATGGTAGTCACTTTGGGATATGTCAATTATCCTTTTCAATATTTTAGGAACCTTAGGCCAAGCCTTGGGTTTTTAGAATATTGAAAGGAACGTGCACCTCGTGCTACATGCCTAATTGCAATTTTTAATACTTCTTAAATCCAAAAATTAGATTTATGACAAGTATTTATGAGTAAATTAAGCATTAAAGTCATCATCACAAAATCTTCCAAAGATTTTATGCTCTACTTATCTTGCTTAATTTTGGGCTTAAGGTTAATAAGTTATTTTATCAAATAAAGTAACCTATTTATATTCCCAATTTGAAAATTAAATCATTTAAAATATTTTAATCCTAGATTATATTTTAAATATCCAACTTTTCAATTTTATCTTGATTACAATAGTCCAACTATTTAATCAACGATTAGTGGTACTTTATATATTATAATGATTATAATAGTCCAACTATATAATCAAATATAATCCAAATTAATTAACCTCAATTACATTGATTACTATAATCCAATTATAAAATCAACTGTAAACTGAAATTAATTAATTCAAATATATTGATTAATATAATCCAATTATATATAATCAAGTATAATACAGTCCAACTGTTTATTAAAACAACAATTTAAATATTAGTCTAACTAACATTTAATCTAATGACGAAATAATTTAAATGAGCGCATACGGCGAGTAATTGAACGAGTATTGCAAATTCAATTCTTGCCTCCCACTATTTTTCGTCGAGCCTCTAACCCTCTGTCGAGTACTCGGGAAACCGTGTTTCCTAGTGGGCTAGGATCCTGTTAAATATCACACAATCTTGACTTTGGCCAACAAATTGTATGATAATTAACTAGGTAGATCTCTAAGATCAATTGGATCTTATCCAACTCCTAGATCCAGTAGGTGGACATCCAAGTCCCAAACATATATCTTATATATGCCTATACATCGAATGTATACCCTAACCTTTTTCCTCTGAATCAACTAGGCCTTGGCTTTGGCACAACAAACCTAGTGATCCCAGTCAAGCGCGGACCCATTGACATGGAAGCTTCGTAATCAATGTCAATGGACAAGAAGTGGTCTTGACTTTGGCCAACAAACCACAACTTGGACACGACACCGATATGGAACAAAGCCTCGTGATTAAAACACATCTTTGATGGACAAGGGCTTGACTTTGGCCAACAACCCCTGCCAATCTCGGATCTTGAGTAAGAATCACTCAATGGAAGGAAAAACGCATGATATTTAACGAGGTTTTTTCGCGTGCAAATTGGCTACCAATTTAATTATCTTTGTTAAGGTCTCATCATCATACCCCTTAAGCATGCATTCTAAACACATAATAAAGCGAGTATGAAATAAAATAATAATGATATGCGGATGGATATTTTACATTGATCCTAGATCAAATCTCTCACTTTCTCTCTCCCGCTAGCACTTGTATTACTTCTACTACCCCGTTACACTACACTTCTAAAGAAACCTCTTTTACATGGAGGGGAATAGGTGAGAAGAGAATACAAAGAAATAGGAGATAAGGCTGGACACGCAGGTCCAATTTAATAAATCAAATTTATTACAATTTCCAAAATCGCCCAACCCGACTAATATCCATCCGATATACATTATTCAAACATCATAACCATGTATTCATACAAGCATGTTATCAATCAATCAATCAATTAATTAATCTTGATTATTAGTGATCATCCAATGTTCAAACAAAGATTTGATTTTTGTTCGAGTCAAACTCGTTTTGCGAACACGTACTCAAAGTACAATTTCTACGAATTAAATTAAATTACATAATTAAATCCAATTTAATACGTATTTAATTCTAATTCATTATTTAATTCCAATTAAATATTAATACATACACTTTATTAACGAACCTTTACGACTTAAATTCCAAATTTAATCGCAACGGGTCTCAAAGCCCGATTAACATCTAATGTTTTATTTAATTAAAGTCCAATGGGCTTTTTAATTAATTTCTATAGCGTGGACTTTTGGTCAACTCGGGTCAAACCGAACAACCAAAATCCAATCCGGGAGTTACCCCATAAGCCTTTAAATTAATTTTGGCCCATTAGGCCCATTAAATAATTAAGGTCCATTAAGTCATAATTGGACCTTTTGGATTCGGTTTTGGGCCTAATTGGATCCAACCAATTTTGCCTAAACCCAACTTTGTTACAACAAAGCCCAAAAGCCCAATTACAACCTAACAAGCCCAATTTCCAAAATCAAGCCCAAATTAATTAACTTATAAAATTCCAAATTTCACAATTAATTAACCTAAGTGTAATACACAATCAATTACCCAATTAACATTTCTAAAACACAATTAGCCTAATTAATCATGCACTTTAACAACCAAATAGTGTCCAACACAATTCAATCAAAATCAAACCCAATTAACATGCTTTCAAGTCTCGGCAATTAGGGGTTTTTCAATTCGATTCGGTTTCAATCCAATTGAGTCCACAATCTTAATTTCCCAAATCAATTCAATTCATCCAATGAATTAAAACAAAAAATCACAATGAATTTCATGTTCATTTAAGATTCGGCCAAGCCACTTTAAAAGGGAAAAATGTTCCAAATCAAAATTCAATCCAATTGAACTTCAAAACAACATTAACCAATTGTTTTAAGTCATCCAATGATCAAACAAAACAAAATTACCAAGACATTAGGGTTATGCAATTTTCGGCCAAGCCTTCAATTTGGGAAAATAAATTGAATCCAATCCAATTTCATGAAATTGATCACACACAATCTCAATTAAACATGTTCTAAGCATACTTAAACATCCAATTCAATTAAAACATGCTCAAACACATTTTACCCAATTTCAAGTTTCATGTTCAACCTAAAGAATTGGGGAAAATTGATCTAATCCAATTTTCTTGAAATTGATCATGCACAACTTCAATTCAACCTCATTCAAGCATAATTCATCAAACAATTCAACCAAATCATGCCTAAATCGAGTTTACCCAAATTAAAGTTTTGACCAACATTAAGCAAATTGGGGAAAATCAATCCAATCAATTTTTTTTGCCAAATTGATTACATATAACTCAAATTAGATCATATACAAACATTCTTACACAATCAATTTGTCAGAATCAAGCTAAAATCAAAAAGCCCCAAATTTGCTCAAGAACCCTAATTCGGTTTTCATGCATCAAAAGCTCAAGATACCATTGAAAGTGTTCAATCAAAGTCCCAAGGATCACAAATCATGCATAAAAAACCACATATGAACACATCAAAGGAGGTGCGGAATATACTCACATTGAATTTCGGTTTTGATGAATGAAGAACAAGGTGCGATTTTGCATCCTCCAAGCTCACGGCAACAGCTCTCCAAGGCAGTGGGCTGTGCTCGTTTTGGACTGGTTCGGCTTCCTCCATGTTCGGCCATTGATGAGCTCCATTGAAGCTCAAAGCTTCAAGCTTCCATGCTCACGGAATCACTTCCCTATCACCTATGTATCACTCAAGGTGTGTTTAGCACTTATCATCTTCCAATTTGCTTTCTCAAGTTCGGTTTTGACCAGAAAAATGAGAAGAAATCGCACCATGCAGAAGGAGATGAAGAAGAAAAAGAGAGGGAGAAGAGAGGACCGAATTCTGCATGTAAGAGAGAGAAAAAGGTTTTTAATATATATATATTTTTTATTTTCATTTACCAAGTAAATTAAATAAAACATATATATCTTATCTTTTTATTCAAAAGTCAAAAGTTAAAACAATAAGCTTTTTCATCATTTCAACTTTAACTTTAAGTCACATCACATCTATTCACTTTAATAAAGTGACATATTGTCAAGTCACATCACTCAAAGTGACAATTAATTTGACGATTGATGCGACTAGCGATTTGACGATTGATGTGATTCGCGTGCCGCGCTCGAATTCGAAATGCGAAGCGCTCGCAATCACTCTCGGGCTCGGGTTCGCTAATTCCAAATTAACGAATTTTCCGTCGCGTCGTAATTAAGTGATTACGCCTAGCGAATTCACTATTCACGTCGCTAACGAATTAATTCTAAATTATTCGTTCGCCCGAATTAAAATCTAATTTTAATTCCGCGTCGAAATCCAATTTCGATTAATATATCAAATATATTAATTTTATCGATTAATTCCAAATTAATCGTTCTCTCTCTTAATTAAATATTTTATCCAGATAAAATATCTCCGCAATTAATCCCAGATTAATTTTCTCTCTCATCTATCGAATTAATCCCAGATTAATTCTATCTCTCTCTTCTAATTAATCCCAGATTAATCAAAGTGCGAGTAATACGTCATCGGTGAATCTTCAGGAACCGACCCATGAGATCTCCGGATATGTTGGCAGTAAATACGATCGTCGGACTGTCCGAACACGTAAGTACCTCGTACTACGTTTATATCGACTTACAAGACAAGGTTAGCCTCTAGCAAAACGCCATGCCTACCCAATTCTCCAGAAATATTCTTACAGGAATATATAGATCTGTATCAAGCGTAGTATACCGTAGTATTGTGTATATCGGCCCAGTATCGGATAATCACGTGCTAGGGCTGGGGCTGGATAAGTGTCTGCCCCGTCCGAAGCACATGTCGGAGTCTGGTAACATAGTCTCTATAATCGGATATACATGACCTGGTCACAATATCCCGATTGGTTGCGCAACACTCAAGAGCACTAGTACCGTTCCTGCTGTGACATCCAACTCCAATATGACTGAAGTGACACTTCCGTCTCGACATCACACCCAATACACTACGACTCTCTGATAAACCCAGAAGCGGTGTAACACAGAACCGGTTAAAGCCCTGTACCACCAAGACCAAAGTCTACCGATTATCGCAAGTATTAGCGATGCAAGTCTCAGGTTAAGACTATACACACCTACCTCGATTTCGGCCTCCCATAGACACATAGTCATAATACCAATGGGATTCCGAGGGGTCTATCCAGAGCGAAGCTGTTTCCCGTACCATCGGTGAAACACAACCTCCTATCGCACTTGCATAAGTATCCAATACTTATATATATGAGAACTATGCCGTTGTGCCCTCACAACGCGCACAAGTGCAATACTAGCCTATTCCGCATTATCGATGTCCAGTCTCGATAATACTTCGGCTAGGGATATTAATGATTAATCCTTCGGGGATTGATACTGTCTCATATCATCTCAATCCAGGAACTAATCATATGGACCTCTCTTCATTTACACATCTATGGTGATCTAATCACAAATGATGAGAGTGCAATTTCCTTGTCACATAGTTAATTTGTACAACAACACCGTGATCTGTACAAATAGTGACGCTATGGGTCATATTTTCCAACAGGATCAGTCCAGAGGGGACTGTTACCAATATCACATGCGTCTATCTATCTAGGGACATGTGTCCCTAAACACAAGATGAGAGAGACAACATGAGTCGGACTCCCGTTCGCCTCGGCAGTCGGATCGATCATGTATGCCATGATATGTACACGACCTGATGTGTCCCATACTTTGAGCATGTGCCAGTCGATATCAGGCCGTCCAGGTAAAGATCACTGGATGGCGTTTAAGAGTATCTTTAGTATCTTAACAGAACTAAGGATGCTTTCTTAATCTATGGAGATGGAGAACTTGAGGTATCTGGGTATACCGATGCAAGTTTCCAAACCGACAGAGACGACTTTAAGTCGCAATCTGGGTACATAATTGTGTTTGAATAACGGAGCAGTGAGCTGGAAATCTTCCAAGCAAGATACTGTTGCCGATTCAACACTGAAGCGGAGTACATTGCAGCAGCTGAAGCAGCAAAAGAGGCAGTTTGGATCCGTAAATTCCTAATTGGATTAGGAGTAGTTCCGTTAGCAGCTGAGCCCGTTCCATTGTATTGTGACAATAGCGGGCTATAGCACAGGCTAAGGAACCAAGGTCTCATCAACGATCCAAACATGTTCTTCGACGATTCCATCTGATTCGAGAGATCATACATCGTGGCGATGTGAAGATCGAAAAGATCGCATCAGAGGATAATATTGCAGATCCGCTGACGAAGGTATTCCTCGGGAAAATTTTGAGCGACATGTACATAGTTCAGGTATTAGATGCTTGAGTGACTGGATATAGGCCAAGGGGGAGATTGTTAGACAGTAATGACCCATAGCGTCACTATTTTGTAAATGATATTGTATTATTGTACAAAATTAACTATGTAGTAATGAAATTGCCTTTTACCGTTTTGTAATTTATTTACTTTGATATATAAATGGTAAAAGTCCCTATGATTAATTCCGGATTGAGATGATATGAGACAGTATCAATCCATAAAGGTTTAATCATTAAATATCCCTAGTCGTAGTATTATCGAGATTGGACATCGATAATGCGGAATAGACTAGTACTGCACTTGTGCGTGGTGTGAGGGCACAACAGCATAGTTCTCATATATTTGAGTATTGGATACTTATGCAAGTGCGGTAGGAGGTTGTGTTTTACCGATGGTACGGAAAACAGCTTCGCTCTGGATAGACCCCGCGGAATCCCGTTGGTAGTATGTCTGCGTGTCTATGGGAGTCCGCTTCAGGGTAGGTGCATATGGTCTTAACCTGAGACTTGCATCGCTAGTACTTGCGACAATCGGTAGACTTTAGTTTGGTCGTCCACGGCTTTAACAGGTTCTGTGTACACCTCTTCTAGGTTTATCGGGAATCGTAGTGTATTGGGTGTGATGTCAAGACGGAAGTATCACTTCAGACATATGGAGATGATGATCGCGCAGGATACAGAACTAGTACTCTATAATGGTTGCAACGATCGGGATAATGTGACAAGGTCAGGATTATCCGATTCAAAGAGACTAGTTGCTTGATGTCCGATATATGTATCGTACGGGGCAGACACATCTCCAGCCCCAGGCCTTACATGTGATCATCCGATACTGGATCAGTATACACTATACTACGGTATACTACGCCTGTTATAGATCTTATATTCCAATAAGAATATTTCTGGAGAATTGGGTAGGCATGGCGTTTTGCTAGAGGCTAACCTTGTCTTGTAAATCGGTAAAAACGTAGTACTTGGTACGTACATGTTCGGATAATCGGACGGCCGTATTTACTGCCAACATATCCAGAGATCTCTTGGGTCGCTTCCCGAAGATTCACCAATGACGTATGATTCAAACTCGATTAATCTTGGATTAATTACGGAGAGACTTTATCTTGGATAAGGTACTATACATAGAGAGAGAACGATTAATTTGGAATTAATCGTAAATATTATATTCGATATAATAATCGAAATTCGATTTCGACGCGAATTAAATTAGATTTTAATTCGGGCAAACGAGTTAATTTAGAATTAATTCGTTAGCGACGTAAATAATAATTTCGCTAGGGCGAATTATTTATTTAAATCGATTTAATTAACGTCGCGACGAAAGTTCGGTATTTCGGAAATATCGGAACCCGAACGCGTGAGTACGCGTGGGCCCCACTTTCATTTGGGTTGTGTGGGGCTC
>SKCR01031541.1:0-18690 GCA_019454045.1 Zanthoxylum bungeanum | reverse complement strand
CGATTGGTGCAGTAGAACGAGAGACGTCTGTTTCCCAGGATGCAACGGAAAATAGACGAAATTGGGCACCACCAAATTCGACTGCAACGAACAACCGAAATGCTTGAACTCTCTTAACAAAAACTGAAAACTTGTTTTCTGTATTCAACTTTTGAAAAAAAAACGAAATACACTTCCCCAATTTTAAAGAAATTAACATGCCAATTATATATCATAAATATGAGGCCTTTCACTTGTTGTAACCACCAAGTTAATTAAATTAATTGTTATGGAACATCAAGAGGCTTGGAAAAAATTAAAGAGATATGCAAAAAATTGGCTGGGCCAGGCCCGCACAATTTGGTCCGGCATTCGTGTACACATGACACGCGGGTGCACACGAGCCAAACTTGATTCAGATTTGATTTGCACCCCCCCCCCCCCGCGCACGTAGAGAGAGCCTCTATCCTTATAACTCTTACTCATCTACATATGAGCAATCATATATAAGCATAACTTTCCCTCTATAGCTTTCCCATATGGGACAAGCTCAATTCTCCTTATTTTCCAACACCATTGGGTGAACTTTGAGCAACAATTTCTCATTCACCCAAACACCATTTTAAGCATATGAATATACCATTCTGAACTACTCACGGAGGAGTATCCGAATCACTCAAAAACAACCACTAACACGAAATGGACCATGCTTAAAATTGTGCCTCAAAATGGTCAATAATAAGCATTTTCCAACAATACTCAATTAAGTGGATAGAAAGATACAAGAGTCCATAAGTTAGAGGAAAGATTGAGCATGAGCCGACCATGATGAGTAATGTAGATTCAAATATTTTGAGGAGGGACAAGTATAGATGGTGCTCAATCTGATCACATTGAATGGTGTTTTTGAGACGCATTGAGAAATGTTGAGGATCGACCCGATGAAGTATCATTTGTGTTAACCCGACCATATTGAAGATTGGATTCGAGAAAACAAGTTGTCTCGGTGGTCCGACCCGAGATATAAAGATGGGATCACGACCGACCAGCATGGGTGCAGTGGCAGAGAAATAAACCTATATGATTGGTTGTGAAAGTGGTAGAAACAATGATTAAAGTTTGTAATGATGATTCAGTGACATGAGATGACGTCATGGTCGATTGCAATAGTAATTTTGGGACAGTATATAACGAGATATAAGCCATATTAGAAAGGGTTAGCAATTTTCAAATTTTCAACACTTTTAATTTGAGAGAAAATTACCGATAGAGAGAGAAAATTGAGTTGTCTACACGACCATACCTTGATCCCAATGGGGTATTTGTTGTGAAAATCGTGTAATTTATTTGTTAGATGCTCGGGTCGCTATTAACCCCAAGCATAATAAAAGTAAACCATTTTCTCTCATGAACGTAGGTTGGAGTCACTCTCCACCGAACCACGTAAATCTTTATTTCTGTGATACTTTATATTTGGCTAAGTTTGTGTGGTCCCCATTAACTAAACAAATTCACAGTTATGAGAGGTTTGTTCGAGGGGTGAGTTTCCTATACTGCAAATGGAACGAAAACAATCGTCAACAATTGCTAAATTCATCTCTTAAAAAAACATATATTAGTTTAGAGTGGGCTTCCATTGGATTCAAGGTCGGTCCTGAATATTTGAGATTTAAAACGAAGTAAAATTATGGGATTTAAATTTTTGTTGTACTTTATAAATTGAAATTTTAGGATTCTTTTTCTAAAATCAAGTTTTGTCACTCTCTCTTTATTAGTGTTTTAAAATTCGGATCAATGATTGAATCGGTGATCTAAAACGTTCAATATGCCATTGATTTGATCGGTTGAACCGATAAAATCGGATGACGTCATAAATAATGTTAATTAATTAAAAATTATATAAAAATATTATATTTTAATTTTTTATTAAAAAAATAGGAATCGGCCAATCCGATTCACCGATTTTACAGATTTTGACATTTTTTAGATCCCGATTTTTAAGATTCAACCCGATTGAATTCTTCATTCCCTATTCAATTGGTTCAATCGACTGATCCGATTTTTAAAACTATGCTCCGATTTTTTGTTTGGAATAATTATTGTGCATTCATGATGGATGCATGTATGAAAATATTTTGGAAAAATATAAAATGATAAATTCTATTCCCAATTCCCAATTCACATATCATTATTATTATTATTGTGCATTCATGGTAGATGCATGCAGAAAAAATGTTTTGGAAAAATATAAAATGATAAATTATATTCTCAATTCCTATATCATTATTATTTAGTTATAATTTTAAGCCATATTAGAAAGGGTTAGCAATTTTCAAATTTTCAACACTTTTAATTTGAGAGAAAATTACCGATAGAGAGAGAAAAATGAGTTGTCTACACGACCATACCTTGATCCCAATGGGGTATTTGTTGTGAAAATCGTGTAATTTATTTGTTAGATGCTCGGGTCGCTATTAACCCCAAGCATAATAAAAGTAAACCATTTTCTCTCATGAACGTAGGTTGGAGTCACTCTCCACCGAACCACGTAAATCTTTATTTCTGTGATACTTTATATTTGGCTAAGTTTGTGTGGTCCCCATTAACCAAACAAATTCACAGTTATGAGAGGTTTGTTCGAGGGGTGAGTTTCCTATACTGCAAATGGAACGAAAACAATCGTCAACAATTGCTAAATTCATCTCTTAAAAAAACATATATTAGTTTAGAGTGGGCTTCCATTGGATTCAAGGTCGGTCCTGAATATTCGAGATTTAAAACGAAGTAAAATTATGGGATTTAAATTTTTGTTGTACTTTATAAATTGAAATTTTAGGATTCTTTTTCTAAAATCAAGTTTTGTCACTCTCTCTTTATTAGTGTTTCAAAATTCGGATCAATGATTGAATCGGTGATCTAAAACGTTCAATATGCCATTGATTTGATCGGTTGAACCGATAAAATCGGATGACGTCATAAATAATGTTAATTAATTAAAAATTATATAAAAATATTATATTTTAATTTTTTATTAAAAAAAATAGGAATCGGCCAATCCGATTCACCGATTTTACAGATTTTGACATTTTTTAGATCCCGATTTTTAAGATTCAACCCGATTGAATTCTTCATTCCCTATTCAATTGGTTCAATCGACTGATCCGATTTTTAAAACTATGCTCCGATTTTTTGTTTGGAATAATTATTGTGCATTCATGATGGATGCATGTATGAAAATATTTTGGAAAAATATAAAATGATAAATTATATTCCCAATTCCCAATTCACATATCATTATTATTATTATTGTGCATTCATGGTAGATGCATGCAGAAAAAAGGTTTTGGAAAAAATATAAAATGATAAATTATATTCTCAATTCCTATATCATTATTATTTAGTTATAATTTTAAGCTTCCAAATATATTGCATGATGAAAAGTGTGTGTATAAATATAGCACATGAAATAAGAACTATAAATTACAAATTATACTGTGATTAGTTGTCGTAAATAAAAATAATATAGATATGCTTGTTGAAAATATTTTGCTTTGCCTTATTTTCTTATTATTGATGCAATGTGTCAAAGGAAGTTAGCTATATGGTGATATTGCAAATTTTTCTCATTTCTATTCTCTGTTTTTTCAAATTTTCCTCAGTTTTCTTATGTACATCTTTAACTTATTTACTAACTAACATGTTATTTCTTTTTATTTCCAAATTCAGTGTCTGATTTGCAATGCATGAATTGGGCATTTTATTTAGAGAGCATTTCAAGAAATGTATTAGAGTGCATGGGGAGGTTAGAATTACTATTAAGTGAAAAATAAAAGTATGCATCAAGCGGAAAAATAATTTAAAAAATTAACACAAACATTAATTTTTAAAAAAACATAAAAAAGAAGAACTCTCGCAACGCGTGGGATCCCAATTAAAATTTGGGTCTTATGCTAATTAAGTAGGGATCATAGACGCTAACTTATGATGTCTATGCCCAGCTTTTTCGGACTTAAGCGGAGCAAGTAAAATCTCCAACTGTCTGAGACTCATACTAGAATTATTTTCAATTACACACTGTTGTACTAACATTATTTTTGTACAATAACGTCACATTCCTTTTCCTTTCTGGCGATTGTTCCTCAACCTACTCTGAATTACACTTGAAAAAAAATGGAATTTTGATGAATAAATTGAGGAAATTATGAGCAACATGAAGGACAAAATACCAATGCTAATTCAAAATATACAAATTGTCTCTATACTTCGCTCACCTCACCCGATCTACATACACCCACGTCTATTTCCATGACTCTTTTGTTCTTAGACTTCAAGACCCTGCAACAATTCCTTCTCGGAGACTGCCCAAACACAAAACAAATCCGCAAAAGAAACCATTATTATTACCCTTAAGTTTGTGTTGACTCAGTGTTAAGTACAAACTTAATTCAATATTGAATTATGCTATATAGATCTGGCTACGGTTCTGGTTCGGAATCGAAACCGAACCGGATGAAACCATAAGGTTACGGTTCCATCCGGTTCCGGTTCCAAAACCGGAACCGAACCCCCAAACGGTTCGGTTACGATTCCACAAAATTTGGAACCGTAACCTTAAGATTTGGTTCGGTTCCGATTCCGAACCGGAACTGAACCATTTTTTTTCACTTAAAAATTAGAGAACTGAACCGAAAAATTCGGTTCGGTTCCGGTTCGGTTCGGTTCTGCGATTCCAAAAAACTAAAACCGTAACCGAACCGGTTTTGAATCGGTTCGATTATGGTTCCAGCAATTTGGAATCGTAGAACCGAACGGAACCGTGGCCACCTCGCTTTATATGGACAAATATTTAGTAAAAAGAAAAAAAGAAATGATGTACTTACCCTATCCCATAGATGTGGGTCAGGTTTTTTGTAAACAACTACTGTGTTGAGCTCAGCAGGATTAGCCATCTTCCATCTGCATTCAGGACGAGGGATCTGATGCCGAGGGTACTCGGTCACTATCTGGTTCATTGTTGTATTGAATTCTGCATTCGACATGTAAAATACAAAAGGTTTTTGACACTGGTACTTGCGGCTAACAGGACGAGTGTTGAACGCGTAAGCTGTGTAATCTGCTCTTCTGTACCAATTCAAGAATGTTCTAGAAGGCATCTCCATCTCGCGAGGTGAAAAAATACCACGGAAAACTTGAACAGCATAGCCCCATGAAACTGATACGGTCCAGGTCTTGTGCTTGTCGTAACAGATGGATTGCTGCATGATTGCAGCTGAGTCAAGCTTCTTAGGGACCATCAGATGCTGAAGGGCTTGAACTCTAGTCATATTTGGAAAGATAGGCTCTACTATGTCAAGGTGATGAAGCGACACCAATGGTGTTATCGGGTGAGCAGCAAGGAGTCCGAACAGGTTTCCGTACACATCATACTGAGAGCCATATATATATATCCACGAAGAAGAAACTGTTAGAATCAGTAAAAATCATTCATGATTATCGTAGAGTCTAGCTGCCATGCATGAAAAGAAAGTTACAGTGCGACTTTCAGTGGAAGATCAAGTTTGTGGAAATTTTGAGCAAACTGCCAAAACATTTTTGGTGGATTACTATTTATGTGTTGAAAACTTAAGTCAAATTTTTGTTATAAATACAAAGCTTATTTGTCAGCTTAATTTATCCCAAAAATATTAAGCTTCAAGAGAAAAAGCTTAGAGAGTGTGTAGAAATGAGATTTTTTTTGTAAATAGTTTAAACACTTGTAATTTCTATATTTATAAGTAATAGATTCGATTTTTCCTCAAAAACACTTAATAGTGATCAGAGAATCACAATAATTATGTCTATACTTGAAAATTTAGGAGATGCATATTGATGGAAGGTTACTAGAATGCATTTTCTTTCATTGATAGAATATCTTATATAGTCAGTCTATCAAGGGGAGAAATGAAAGAAAATGACATTCGGCTACTCTACAAATTATCATCACGACAATTTTAACGTCATTAATTTTAGAAATATAAACTTTGTCCTTGTAATTCAAGAAAATACAAACTCTTAAATTTTTTTTTTATTAATTAAGTCACTTTCTACATAATTTTGAATTTGTTTTTACTATCTTTGGACAATTTTGATTTATTCAAGTGATTTAACACTAATCGGATAAAAAAACGACTCAAAATTTCAAAACTATAAAGAATAAAGAGTTGTTATGGCAATATACAAGTAATTGGGTGTCATAATTTCCTAAAAAATTATGAGCTTGTGAATCTAACTCAAATTGTCTAAGCCTGATGGTGCTCACAAAGCAAAAATAAAACTATAATTGACATGCACATACTTAGTTTAGAATGATTCTTGTACATACATATTGTCATGACGGTTTATGCCAAATCTGTATGTCATAATTTAGATACCAACCATTTTATAACTTTGAGGTACCAATCTAAGATAATGCTAAAGCTTCAATAAAAATAAAAGAAGCAAGCAATGCATTAATCAACCTCATAGAGGTAGGTTCGGCTGCGGTTCGGTTCCGAATCCGAATAAGAATCATCTGGAATTTTCAATTCCAAGAACTGATGATTCCGATTCCTCTTTTTGAATTAGCGAAGTAATTAATGAATTATGAAATTTAACTATAAAGATCCTCATTATGTTTTTATTTATATAGTAACTCGACAACAATCCACTATTAACTCCACTGTTAACTTCCAAGTACAGTAATTTTTTTTTTTTTGAATAAATATATTATCAAAAATTTATTGGGATACTAAATACATATAATTATAAGATATTTAAATTTTAATATCAGAAATATCTATATACACTCAAATAATCGGAAAAAAATCTATTTTTAATTTAGGAGAAAAGGATCCCTGCAATGGTCCCTACCACTGAGGACTCGAACACATTAAGTACATTAACTTAATTACACACATTAATGTAGAAGCTTCTGGCTTTCGATTTACGGACAAATGATCACCGATTTTCCACGTGCACAATAATTATTAACCCGTAAAAAAACGAGACATGTAAAAAGGTAAAAGTGAGTGAGTGGATATGATTTGGAGTAAAGAATTTAGGAAGATAAGAATATGCGATATTTAAGGTTTTACCTAGACCTGGCCACCGTGGAATCGAATCGGATAATTTCAATTTGATTCTGATTTCACAAAAATATGAAATTATAAAGTGGAATCGAATTAGATGGTTCTGTTTCAATTTTTTTCTTTTTAAAAATAAAATTTAAATTTTAAAAAAATTTATAATTAAATATTATTATCAAATAAATATAATAAAAAAATTATTTATTTGAATTATATAAAAATAAAATAAATAATTAAATTTATTTGAATTTTAATAATGGAATAGGACAATAGGGTGGGAACCCTAACCGAATTGTACGAAATCGGAAGGAATCGGAACCGTCCGGTTCCTTTCGATTCGGTTCCGATTCGAAACCGGAATCGTGACCGAGTCTAGTTTTACTTGTTCGTTTAAATTTAGATGATTTAGTTTGTGAGGGAGTGAGTGAGTGAGTTAAGAAGTTACAAACCTGGTGAAAGCCGAGTTCTTTAGTGAGTGGAACACCGAGTTCAGCCATACAAGCTTGCATTCGATCATCAGAACCGTACAGTCCTGGGTATCTATGGATACATTTATCTTGCATCTTAACAAGAGCTTTAGCTAACGGATAGCTTATAGCAAAGCCGCCACCGCCGTAAGCCATGCCGTAAGAAAAATAAATATTTTGCAAATGACTCTCCGATAAACTCCCGATATAATAATACTGATTATGATCGTATTTTCTCAAGATTCTAACCAAATTCTCCGTTATAAAAACGGTGTCGTCGTCGCCCATCACAAACCACCTGACGTTTTTAAGCCCGAGACGCAGCGTTTCGGACACGATGCGCGAGATCCTAATGGCCGACCGGTGACCTTGCTTGTTCTTGTACGGAAACTGAGAAGTGTCGCTTGAGATCTTCACCGGCGGAAGGCTTTCAGTTTCGTTCGTTTTCACGACGTCGTCGAGCCAAACGACGCCGCGCATGTCGTTTTGCTGGTACCATATTTTGATGTACTCTTTTCTCCGCCCCCACAGCTTGGCCGACGCGGCGATGCCGAAAACGACGTGGTGCATTTCCGTCGGTCGTCGTGTAAGTGGTTCTTGAGATTCGTGTATGTCGACGTGGCGGCGGATATTTGTTTGATTTTGAAGAACCGACGGCTCAGTTGTGACGCGTTCGTCATTGCAGGCGCGTGAAGTGAAGACGACCTTGAGAGTGTAAACAACGTAGGGGACTGAAACGAAGAGGATGAGGCAGACCAAGAGTTTGGGTACGGGTCGGGTACTTGACCCGGTTCCTGGAATCGGATTAGCTGAAGGGCTCCTCATCATGTGATCCCAAATTGGCTTCTCCAAATCTTTCTGGGTTTTCATTATCCCAAATTTGGGTGTATATAATTAATTTAAATGTTGGAACTAAAATTAATCTTAATGTATTTTCAAAGAATGGCAGAGATTTGGTAAAGTGGCTGCTTAAATGTTCGAAAATGTCATAAGATTTCGAGATTTTGGAGCTGGGAATTGGTGGAGGAGAAATTAGAGTGAAGAAGAAGCAGAGGGAGTTGCAGAGCAAGAGCAAGAACAGGCATAGCTGTCGGATGAGAGAGTCCGTGTGGACCGGGGCGGTAATATTCACGGAGAAAATCTACCGTACAACGGAAGTATCATGTTATCTGTGTAATAATCTAATAATTCATTGATATTGTTGATAATATCACGTCACTCATACCTCCACTGTATTAAAGAATTACTCATATTCATGATTGAGAAATTATCATTTTTTTCCCACCAAGAATGTCATCATAAAATTTTTAAATTTATTATTTTTTCACATGTAATTTAAAAATTATTCACTTTTTGATAAAAATGAAAAAAATATAAAAAAATGAAAAACAAACACATCTAAAGTTTAGATGGAAAAAAAAATTCAAATTTTTTATGATAAACGATACTTATGACATTTATTAAGTGAAAAAATTATAATTTACTTATGTTTATGATTAATTAATTTGGGATTTAGAATTGAATTGATCTCAATCTCTTGCAAGTTGTATCAAGATCCAATGGGAAGACAATTACAACAATGTTATTTGTAGGGTGTGCCATCGATCGGGCAGGGTTGGATTTTTCAATCTCGATTCTGACTTGATTATGTAATTGAGGTAAAATTTTAATCAAGATTCGAAATTTTTGAAGTAAAAAGTCGGACTCGATCATGAATTCGGGACGATAAATGTAACGTCCCCAATCCGGGAATGTTATCGATAAATGACAGATTTCCACTGTCACCTAAGCCTCTGACTGGAACCGGAAATCAACCATACAATCAAACATCTTCTAATCAAAATAGAAAAACTGTGTGAAACATTAAACATGTCACGTACACAATCCAGATTCGATACAACCACGCATATAAACACAGGTTATACATTATAGAAACTCAAAAGAAACTACATTCTATATGAATGTAGACACAACATGATGAACCCATAAAAACTAGTGGCTGCAGTGCTGTTCATGTCTCGGATCTATGTTTCCCAAAATACAGCATTGACTCACCAATAGAAAAGTCATGCAAAACCTGGAGAGTGTGGGGGATGAGTCCTAAAGAACTCAGTGAGTGGAGCTATAAAACCAGAAAACAAACAGCATTAGAAATACTCATATTCAGAGCAATAACTTTCAGAATTCTTAAATCATGACTTATCATGTGGTTACAGATCTATACAAAGCCCCTAGAGTGCCCTCAAACATCTTAGGATTAAACTGGAATGGTTTTTAGTCAAATCCTGGAACAGCGCCTAGCGTCGCGACGCAGCCCTTTGCGCATCGCGACGCGCATCCAAAATCCAGTAGCCATCCTCTGTTTCACGTGTTGCGATGCGCGATCTTTGGCGTCGCGACGGGAGCCAGTTTCTAGGACCCAGATTTTTAATTACACTTCATACACCATTTCTTCAACACCACACAAACTACAATCATAACAAATACACCACTTAGCATCAATTTCACCCTTTAATACCACATCATAACCAAGTCATAACCATAACAAATATACCACATAACATCAATTGCACCTTCATACAACTGTTTATAAACCCCAACTCAATTTCACATTTAAGGATTTTAAAAATTGGGGGATTCCTCAAATCTACAATTCATTGACTCAAAATCATATATCATCATTAAACTCAAGCCAATAACATTCTTCAAGCATCAAATCATCAAAACTTAGTAATTTAAGATTTGGGTTTTCACCTTTCTAACCTTAAATCAAATTGTTTATTCACAAGTGGAATTCCCTAAGCTCTTTTATCATACTTTCAAGCTTGCATGTGGCTTTAGAGCTATAAATCTTGGTAGAAATTATGGAAAATTTTATGGAATAATGCTTGGAGTTTCTTTGCTAGGGAGAGAAGGAAAAACATGGGTTGGGGTCTTTGTTTTGTTTTGTTTTTTTTTTTAATTCATGAAAATACATGTGGTGGACATTTGTTAACAAGGCTTAACAAATGTCACCAAGCCTTGTTATTCATATGTCATATGATTTAAATATCAATAAACACTTACTAACATAATGATATTAGTCCATCTATTAAAACTTTTACCGGACCTTAATATATTAACTCAAATATTATAAACATTGCGACTAAAATCAGATTTTTATGTCATCTCCAAATTTATTCGCTACCTCTCGGAATAATTAATCTCAGTCACTAAATTACTACTCCAATCAAGTTATGAAATTCAAGTCGTTACAATAAATCATCCATAATAGTTGTTTGTTATTTTATTGAGATAAAAATCATCATAAATCCTAATTAGATTTTTTTAATCAAAATATAAAATCATCCCGAATTCATATTCATCCGTACAAAATCTATAGTTATTTGTATTATTTTGAGTATCAAAATTACCCAAAATAATGATTCATTAAATTAAAATGATTAACTATTTTGGGTAAACTTTTGTCCTCATGGAATACTCCTAGAATACATATATTCGGGGGGAAACCTCTTGTATGTTAGGGGGTTTGCTGATCCTCCCAAATTTGTTTCAACTGTTAGTACTAAATAAATAATATAAATATCCCTTAAATTTATAAATTAAATAATTAAATTTATAAAATCTTCCCTCAAGAAACCTTCTGGCTTCGCTCCAACATATAACATTGTTGAACAAATTATGTTTGTAGGTGGAACCAAATATTTTTTTTAACATGATAGTTTAATTTTGAAGGAGCTAAAATATAGAAATTATAAACAACAAGTGGGTAAAATCTACAATATATGTATGTTTTGTCGCACGTGTTAAATATTCATAAGTGTTGGCAATGAAGCTAAAATTGTCGGTATCAGATTTTTTTTAACCCTTGAAAGCAGGAAATTTTCCCGCGTTTCGGTCATGGGGCTCGGTACACTATAATAAAATTGAATTTTAGTGGCGAAAATTTTCGCCATTAAAAGCTAAAATTTCACCATTAATTCGCCACTAAAAGTAAAGAATTAGTGGCGAAATATATTTTCGCCACTAATTCCGCCACTAAAATTTCGCCACTAAAGATGTTATTTATTGTAGTGGTAGCGGCCACAGTAAAGCACGTGAAAGCTCAGAAGTGTTGCTGCATACGTCCGCCATTTCTGTTAATATAATTGTGTTTTATTTGTACATGCAGCATCCAATGGCCAAAATGGAAGGAAAAAAAAAGAAAGAAAATATCAAAGCATTTGTTGCATGAACAAAGAAAGGATACACAGAAATAATTAAGGGATTCTCGGTTGTATACTCGGCAAAATTTCAAGTGAATATACTATGTACAGTGCAATTGCTTTGACGAGGGTTGCCGGAGGTGTTCACCAGTCAGGTCGGGTCATCGGGATAATGTACACACAAAACTTGAAAATTTAGAAAAGTAACCCGATCTGGTCGGTGTGGACAACAGAACCTGGGCGACGCCGTTCCTAGGCTCGCGGCCTAGTTGGGAAGGACTAAATAACATGGAGTCGCCACCCGGTGTGAACCGGGACAAAGATTTAAGGCCGCACTCACCCCTCGCAAGGGAAAACCTCAAACTGTTGGGTTCGGAATGGTCCCTTACTTATGTCACTTGTAATGAAATGATTTATGTAATAATTTAATCAAGCTTAAGTAACACTTATTTCCAAAAGTATCATGCTTCTAAATTCTCATATGCAAAATAAAACTTATGTACGCATTTCACATATATCTCACATTTAAAATTGCATGCTTAACATATATCAAGATAGCAACGAACATACAACTTTATTTGCATATCACATTCAGGAAAACACAAGCACACATATTAACCATACAAGCACACATATGGGCACTTTTCCAAGCGGTACGTGGAATTGTATCCCAAGTACAGACCGCACTACCGTCCATTCGGAATCGGCTACGGAATTTACGTCTGGGTTTCCATCCGATATACCGCAAGAAATAATACTCAAAGTTATCATGACATAAGCATATGAATTGTAATACATTAACATATTTGCATTTATACATGTGGAGATAGCTACTAGGAAAACTATGCATGAAATCTAATGAAGAGGACTCAGTTCAGTGGGTGCGCGTTCGTGTAGCGTTCGTAAACGCGTTCGAACGGTAAACAGAAGGTTCGCGTTCGTATGGCGTTTGATAACGCGTTCGAACGGAAATGAAACAGAATGCTCGCGTTCATATGGCGTTTGATAACGCGTTCGAACGGAAATGAAACAGAATGCTCGCGTTCGTATGGCGTTTGATAACGCGTTCGAACGGAAATGAAACAGAATGCTCACGTTCGTATGGCGTTCGTAAACGCGTTCGAATGGAAATGAGACCTGATGCATGATAAGGCAAAAACGCATGCGCGTTCGAGTTGCGTTCGTAAACGCGTTCGAACGGGAACAGACCTGATGCATGAAATGAGACGCAATACATAAACAACAAAATAAAGGGGCGCGGCGAAGTACTGCCGTAAAGGTGGCCTTTTGGGCTCTTGATCTCTCAAAGAGAGGACCTTTAGACAACATACTAAGCCCATGCGCGTCACATCACAACACACATGAAATAAATAATATCAGACATAGTGTGCCCGATTGAACGTATCTTGCATTCAACCGAACACACATCAATCGGTGCGGCAAAGCATCGTGGTGAAGGATTTTAACCCCTCCAATTAGGGGACCTTTCATCGCACTTACTAAGCCCATGCACTCGATCGTATCATACGGGGATAAGCAACATACAGAATTTAAATGACGAAAAATAAATAAATAAAAGCAACACAAAACAAGAGAATGTGTCGTTTACTCAAGTGGTACGTGGAGTTGTGTCCCAAGTACAGACCGCACTACCGTCCATTCGGATTCGGCTACGGAATTTACGTCTGGGTTTCCATCCTATATACCACAAGAGACGACACTCTTCCATTCATCCAATACCCACAACATACATTATACACACAACGAATGCCACAAATACAGAAAATATAATCAAAATAAATGACCAAAAAATAAAATGAGAATAAGTGTGAAAGATACCCTCAGGTCTAACCTTTTAAGCTGTCTCTCGGACTCGCGTTTCACGAAAATCGGAAGGGGGTAAAGCTCCGCAACTTTTCTGGTTCATTGGTTTGCCTCTTCCTTCGCTGTCCGGCCGCTCAAGCTACTGTTCCGACTCAGTTTTGCTGCTGTTTCCTTGTGGTTTTGCTGCCGTTTCCTCTGTGTCCTCTGCTTACTGTTTGTGGACTGTTTTGGTGTTCTTGGTGGACTGTTTTGTGTGGTTATTTCAAGGATTATAAGTGTATTTTATGTTACTGTTTTAAGGGATTTTAGGGACAGTTTTGGGAGTGATTTAAGCTGCTGTTTTGTGTGATTATTTCAAGGATTGTAAGTGTCTTTTATGTTACTGTTTTAAGGGATTTTAGTGACTGTTTTGGGAGTGATTTAGGCTGCTGTGTTTGTGTGATTTTCGGTGAATGTATGGAGGTTTAGAGGGGCTGATTTTCGGTGGTGATTAGGGGTTGTTTTGGTGCTTGTAGTTTCGGTGATGTGAGGGTGGTTACTTGTGGTGGATTCGACTATGGAGGAGATGGTTGGGGCTCTTTTGTTCTCTTTTTGTGTATATGTCAAGTGTGTTTTTCTTTGTCTTAGGTGTGCATTCAAGAGTCTAGAGAAAAAGTGGCTAGGTTAGTGCATGTTTATATAGAATAGAGCTAGGGGTTGCCCTTGTCTCACAAGGAAATGATTTTGGTATTCAATTAGGATTTCTAAGAAAGGCATACACAAGATTGAGGGGGGACAAAATATTTTAAATTAGGAAGTTGTAATATTTAATTTGTGTTGGTTAGGAATACAAATATTTTAGATTGGTAATTATCTTATTAGATTAGGAAGTCAAATATATGATTGGCTTTAATTGGTTAGTATTGATTTTAATTAGGCATAATTTTAGTTTAAGTTAGGTAAATATTTATTTAATTGGTAAATGGTTTAAATATTTTATTTAATGTTTAATATTTAAATTAATATTTATTTATTTAATTTGGGATGTGTTTTATGGGCTTTGGGGAGCTAAATGGGCTGGGTGTGAGGCTAGCAGCAAAACCAGAATTACCGACACCGTTCGAACGCTTCCTCGAACGCGACACGAACACCTGCAATCTGTTTTCCGTTCAAACGAAGTAGCGAACACAGCACTAACGAAGACAGTGAGCTTGTTTATTCTGAATTTCCCCTTCCGATATCTGTTTCCCGCGGCTTTCGTGACTCAAAAGGTAGTGCCTCCAAATGAGACTCATCATCGGGTTTCACATGCGAAAATGCAATGCCTACAGTCGCCCCCACTTTGATGGGACTTGTGCAGTGTGTGACTTTGAACAATCCTATCAAAGTTATGCAATGCATTTTACTTACCTGGCTCGGCTGCCCCTCGAGTTGAGTTGGTACTGCAGCGGACCTCGATCCTGGGACGCGTCCCAATAATTGCAACCGACAACGGGGGCACCTCGACCCTGGGCACCTCGACCCAACACCGCTGACTATAGGGACCTCGCCCTCGAACTGATGATGTAGTGGGCACCTCGACCCTGGGCACCTCGACCCGGAACTACAACTGACAATGGGGGCACCTCGACCCTGGGCACCTCGACCCAACACCGCTGACTATAGGGACCTCGCCCTCGAACCGATGATGTGTCTCCATACCTGGAGATGACATGATATGGGCCTCGCCCCCAAGCTGATGTGGGCCTCGCCCCTTGGGACTCACCCCAAAAACTGAAATTGCGTTGACGTTGCTTGGCTCCTTCCTGCCGCTTTTTTTTTTTTTTGAACCTGCGAACACAAAACAGAAACAAACACAAAGAGAATGCAACGTTACGTGTATGCATGAATGATTTCCCTATTCCGTTGGGTTAGATCTTCTGTTGATCCTTGTGGTGACTGCTCAGTCTTCTCTCCCTCAGGCAAAGTACTGCTTTAATCTGTCTACGTTGATCGGCTCGGTGAACTCGTTTCCTTCCAAGTCTGATAGCTTCACTGCTCCATTTCCCATGACTTTATGAACGATGTAAGGTCCTTCCCAGTTAGGCCTGAATTTCCCTCTCGGATCCGTCGTCGACGGCCTCGACTGCTTAAGTACCAAATCACCCTTTCTGATCTTTGTGGGACGTACTTTCTTGTTGAATGCTCGGGCTAGTCTCTTCTGATACAACTGCATGTGATACAAAGACTTCGTTCTCTTCTCATCCAACAGTACTAACTGATCAAATCTATGTGCGACCCATTCCTGTTCCGGTAATTCTACCTCTGCTAATACCCTCAGGGACTGTATTTCCACTTCTACTGGCAATACTGCTTCCATTCCGTAGACCAAAGAGTAAGGTGTGGACCCTGTTGCTGTTCTTACTGATGTTCTGTACCCCCACAAAGCATACGGTAATTTCTCGGCCCAATCTCTACAATTTTCTGTCATCTTGGCTAAAATTGTCTTTATAGTCTTGTTGGCTGCCTCAACTGCCCCATTTGCCTGCGGCCTGTACGGTGATGACTTGTGGTGGCCTATCTCATGCCTCTGTAACATTGCCTTCGTCTCTCCTTGAAACTGGACCCCGTTGTCTGTCACTACATGATGCGGCATACCATACCGACAAATGAGGTTCCGAGCTATGAACTTTGCCATCTGCTTCGCTGTAACATTACGGAAGGATTCGGCTTCCACCCACTTTGAGAAGTAATCTACTGCCACCACTATGAAGCGATGCCCATTTGATGCATTTGGTCGAATTTCCCCAATCATATCAATTCCCCATGCTGAGAAAGGCCACGGCTCTGACAACCGTGCAATTCTGTGTGCGGTAAGTGATTCAAATTACCATGTGCTTGACAGTCATGACAGTGCTTTACCATCTTCGCGCAGTCTGTTTCCATGGTTGACCAATAAAAACCTTGTCTCACTATCTTGCGGGACAGATTCAACCATTCATGTGCGGACCACATACCCCGGCATGTACTTCTTCCATTACATGTTGAGCTTCTCCTTTCTTAAACACTTCAACTGAATACCGTTTGCCTGCCTCTTGTACAGTCCCCTCTCAAAGTCACATACTGGGAAGCCAACTTCTGAATGGCTATTCTGTCTTTTCTACCCGCCCATTCCGGGAATTCACCATGTTCCAGATACCTCTGAATGTCATAATACCAAGGTTTACCGTCGTCAACCTCAACTTCCAGAAATCTTTCTATCTCATAAGCAGGTTTACTTGCTGTTGTCAGTACCAACGGTCTCATCACTAACTTCTCTGGATTTTCCCAAGTTGCTGCAAGTGTAGCCAATGCATCTGCCATCTGATTCTCTTCTCTCGGTAAGTGCTGAAACTGACACTCGGGGATAACCTGCGCCAACTTTCTGAGGTGAAAAGGTAAGGTTTCAACCGTTCTTCTCTCAATTCCCATTCTCCTCGCATCTGCTGGACTACTAACATAGAATTTCCGTAGATTTCCACACTCCCGGCCTTCAAGGCTATCAATGTTGTCAAACCAAAAGCATATGCTTCGTACTCGGCCATGTTGTTAGTTACTCTGAATGTCAACCTCTTGGCCAAAGGCAAAGTCTCTCCCTCGGGGGTTACTATCACAATCCCAATTCCGGCTCCCTTGTAATTCACTGCCCCGTCGAAATACATCTTCCATCTCTGAACTGTTATTGCTTGGATCTCTTCATCTGGAAACTCAAACTTATACTGATCCCCCACAACAGGTTGCAATGCCAGAAATTCTGCTACTGCTCGTCCCTTGATCACTGGAGGTGAGATACTCAATGTCAAACTCTGTCAACAATACCAACCATCGGCCCAGTTTTCCCACTAGTGAAGGCACTGAATGAAGATATTCAGAGGATTCTCCTTTGCCACCACCTGGATCTTTTAAGACTGGAAGTAATGTCGCAACTTTCTGGAAGCCCATACCACTGCAAGACAGATCTTCTCAACCTCCTGATATCGAGCCTCATACGGGAGCATCTTCTTACTCAGATAATAAACTACATGTTCTACCCCTGTCTCATCTGCCTGTACCATCATACCCCCCAATGCTTCTGATTCTATAGCCAAATACAATATCAAAGGTCTACCCGGCCTCGGAGGTTCAATACGGGTGGCTTCACCAAGTACTCTCTGATTCTGTCGAAGGCGGTCTGACACTGTTCATTCCATCTCACTAGCTGATCTTTTCTCAACAGTTTGAAGATAGGCTCACATACGATGTTAAATTGGCAATAAACCGACTGATGTACTGAATCTTTCCCAAGAATGCCCTGACTTCCTTTTCTGTCTTCGGTGCAGGCATTTCTGTGATTGCCTTGATCTTTTCGGAGTCTACCTCTATTCCGCCCATTCCCACTGTATGACCAAGCAATTCCCTGATGTCACCCCAAACACACATTTCTTGGGGTTAAGGCCGCAGGTTATATCTGTCAACTCTCTGAAGGAACCTTTCCAATGCCTCAATATGCCCAACTCTCGTTTTGATTTCACCATCATGTCATCCACATACACCTCAATCTTTTGTGCATCAAGTCATGGAAGAGTGTAGTGGCCATCCGCTGATAAGTAGCTCCTGCGTTCTTAACCCAAACGGCATCACCTTGTAACAATAGGTACCCCACTCGTAACAAATGCAGTCTTGTGTTTATCTTCCTCAGCCATGAGAACCTGATTGTACCCTGAAAATCCATCTGCAAATGAATACATAGCAGACAAAGCCGCACTATCAACCAGAACATCTATATGCGGCAAAGGGAAATCATCTTTCGGACAGGTTTTATTGAGATCTCTGTAGTCTACCACACATTCTGACCTTCTCATCTTTCTTCGGTACCGGTACTATGTTAGCCAACCATTCAAGATATTTTACCACTTCCAGGAACCCCACATCTATCTGTTTCTTAACTTCCTCTCTGACTTTCTCAGCCCTTCTGGTCTCATCCGTCGAAGTTTCTGCTTTACTGGCCTCATATTCGGATAAGTTGGTATTGTGTGCTGGGCAATGTTTTTGTCTACCCCGGGCATGTCCTCATAAGACCAAGCAAATACTTTGGCATATCTGACCAACACTTCTTCTTAGTTTCTCCCTCTCTTC
>SKCR01031540.1:0-18856 GCA_019454045.1 Zanthoxylum bungeanum | reverse complement strand
TTATAATCTTCTGGGAAGACAAATGATATATCCCAAGATGTTTGCCTAAACTATGGCAAATAGAGTCACTGAAGCGTGACTGCCGTATGGACAAAGCAGACATGAAGGAATTGAAGACGGTGCAAGGTTCCGACTTCAAATATATTTTTCATAAACATGTTCACTACTAGTATTAAAATTGGATTTTAGATACTGAGTGTTGTACATAAATATGTATTGATGTGCAGAATTTGCTGTAAGCAGGATACTGACTTCAGATGAGATTTATCTACAAATGGAAACGGGACGAGAGTCGCTGTTTTAACCGTAGATACCTAAGTTTAGGAACTACCTTTCGGGTGTGTACTTAAATTAGGAAACTGTTACAATGTAACTAGTTTGACTAGAAACATTATCTCTATATCAGAGTATAACTCGTTGCGGGTATACCTTTATATTCTAAAACACTAAAGTGTTTTATTTTATAAGATGATATTGAGATAAACACATTAGATGTGAATAACAGTATTTATATTTTGAATATAAATGAATCTCAAACGTATGACATGACAAACTAATAGCTCAAACTGATTTAATCAGTTGAGACTCATTAGTGGCATTGTTGTCTGGGACACATTAAACAAGACTCGTATATCCACACTTTCGAAGAGTGGGTACTAGGACAGATTTGAAACTATTCAAGTAATGTCTACGAATCTAGTTTATTAGGCAAAGTGCCTAAAATACCTTTTACTTGCTAAATAGATTGGTGATGTGACTGTCATCAAATTGTTGAGGATAACTCATATATCCCACCGTGGTATCTCAAGTCAAAGGACCACTATGCTCGCTCAACTCGAGAAGATTCCTATTGACGTTAATGTACCATCTATTAGGAAATCTTCAGTGAGTCATTCAGTGTCTTATCAAATAAATACCTACATATCTATACGAGTGTCCCGAGACTCATGGTTCACTGGGATAAAACATCGGACCAAGTCACGATATACGACATGTACTGGTCTCATCGGATTTTACTAATTGACCCGTGTTAGTAAATCTTGACCATGAACTTTATTTAAGGGCATACATCTAATAGTGTGCTTCCCAATGTCAATTAAAACTACGTTGTAACTGCACACTATATTGTAAATCCTAGGGTCCTTTTCTAATAAACACGTATCACTAAACAAGATTTAGTTTCGATCTAATCATAATCAGATATCTAATCGTAATTAGATCGAATAAATGTATAAAATACAAGGGTGCTACCATTAAATTAGAAATATTATGGAAAATAGAATTGCTCGTATTCATGAATCAGACATAAATACGATCCGGATTGGCACTCTGAGCACCAACCCTAACAAAATCACCATATTTTTTTCTTTATTATCACAGGACAATGAGCCGATTTTTGCTTATTGTCGCCACACTTTGTTGTGTTTTTGGGTCCAGTTTTTTTCGTGTTTAATCTAGAAAATTTAGGAAATATTAAAGGGTATTTTAAGACTGTTGTAGGGCTATTTTTGATTAAAAATTCATTCCTGAAACACAGTTGGAGTTTACGCAAATCAGGGGCTGTTTCTGTAGTGAGCTGGGTGAATTTTTGAGTCCAAAACGGCGATCCACTATTCGGGGGATGAAACTACGTGTTTTTCCATATTCCTTGAAAGACAGAGCTAAGGCTTGGCTACATTCACTACCAGCAGGTTCCATCATAACTTGGAACACTCTTGCCACAAAATTCCTTGCAAAGTACTTTCCCTCAGCCAGAACAGCAAAACTGAGGAATTACATCATATCATTTGTACAACATGACTCAGAATCCCTCTGCGAAGCTTGGGAAAGTGACTGGCGTGATCACACACGTATAACGCAAGGGCACATATCATTCAAGTAGTATAATTGTATCAATACCACGAGGACTTAATACATTTGTTATCAATTTATGAAGTTAAATATTTACGAATATCTAATAGATTGGTTGTTTGATTGGATGGTGACTTTAAACTTAAAACAAGTAAATAAAATAGTGCGAAAGTGAATTAAAAGAAAATTCAATATTATTAAACTATTTAGGGTTGTGAATCCTTCCAATATCTTTTAAAGATGAAATAGTTATTTAACGTTTGTGCAATATATTGGTTTATTAACTTGGAACACGAATTTATGCAAAAGCCTCTTCTGATGGTCAGATGTAAATACCCAGTTTATCCCAATTAATCATATTCCTAAGTCAACCAAGTTACATGAATTCATTAAGATTAAGTTCCAATTATGGCTACCCCCGCCCGACATGTATATTCTTATCCTGTATGGAAATCTATTAATGTTATCTATACTTAAGGAAGATCATGGGCTATTGAGTCTAGGGCCTTAAACCTAAAATCATTTTTCCAAGTTCATTTTAAGTTTACCAGATCAATCTTATTAATGGCCAATTAATAAGAAGCATTAAGATTAAGGCTCAATAAATAAACCTTTATATTACCCAAACCGTAAAATAACCCCTTATAAACCAGTGATATTGAAATTCATCACAACCCCAGATAACGGGTTTAGTTACCACACATATCTAAGACTGGTAAAAGCTTAAATAAAGTAAATGACATAAAGTAAAAGCTGGAAATTAAAAATGTAAAAAAAAAATACCGAGGTTAGAGGATCCACTTTTATTACTTCAATTTAGATATCTCCCTTATTATAATATATCAACTTTCCGTGATAATTACTAACCGACCATATAGGCGGTATCCTAATTTAGTCAAATTTATCATTAATTCCAACCGACCATAAAGGCGGTATCCAATTTAGTCAGGTTAAAATCAATCTAATTAAGTCCAGCCGACCACAAAGGCGGTATCCTGATTAAGTCAGGTTTTAAATAGTTTATATATTATAATTAAGGGAGATTAATCTAAATATTAGTAATAAAAGCTTAACCTTTCACCCCAGCAGAGGAAAGTTACCTCCTCATGCTGAATAGTAAATTAAAGACTGAAAAGTAAAGAAAAGAAAGTATTTATGCGTAAAATAAATAAAATTAAATACAGAAAGCTGTAAAAAAACAAGCAAGATACAACTTCTTAGTATTATTAAGGAATTCCTTAGAAGAACGTATGAATTGGAATTCTGAAATCGGCCTCAAATTATAGGCAAATCTTGGCCTCTCGCGTCGCGACGCGTGGAACATTGCGCGTCACGACGCGCCGTAGATTTTGGACTCGTGGCACGGGCTTTACAGAGATTGTGACACGTGGTGTTGGCAGTGTCGGCATCTGAATTATTGGCTCGGCATCATGACATAGAATGCTCTGCGTATCGCGACACTGACATCAGTAATGGCGTGTTATGTCGGCATCATAGGATGATGACATGTGTCCGGCGCATGTTAGTACGATTGATGTGATGGTGACATGTGGAAGATGCATGTTAGCAAATGCGCATGTTAGCAAATCTACTTTGATGTTGACATGTGGCAGGCGCACGTTAGCGGCGCATGATAGCAGACGACGTATTTTAGCATGGCGTATTTTAGCAGGAAATTTACATTTTTGACTTTTTTGTCCTTTTTTTTCGTTGTTTTGGCCCCAGATTGATTCCAGAGAGTCCTTTTATTTTATTTATCTCCAAAATAACACAAAACACATTAAAATATTCACAAAACTCAAGAAAATATACAAAATATTATGTCAAATGGATGGTAAATATTGATATATTTATCACTTATCTCACCCCCAAACCTAACATTTTGCTAGTCCTCGAGCAAAACAACAAATAAAATAACATAAATATCTTTAAAATAAAATTAAATTAAGCCACTTTCGTAGGGATCACAGTTACATTTAGCATATGCAACAAGCCTTTAAACCCCTAGGTGTCCTTATGGACGAGTTGTAGTCCCGTGAGGGCTTATAGTGACGATACCCACAAACGTCAATCTAATGCACACAAAAGAAAAAAAAAAGGGAATAAACAAGTTAGAGACTAAACAAGTGAAACTTCTTATCCAAGTTAATAGTTGTTTTCTTTCTCTCTAAATTACCAGATAAGTAAATTCTCCGATAATTTTTACCATTCTCCATATACACAACCAATAAAGTATTAGTCAAGTCATTGTGCCAACAATATTCATAAGTTTAGTTGAAAAGAGAATAATATTTTTGTCCTAAAGTTATATCAGAATTCACACCTTTTTTTAGCAATGGAATATTTTTTTTCTATTTTTCTATTTCTTTATATACAATATCCTTCATCCATGTAGCCAGCTTTGGGACAGTGACTCCCAAAGCAATTGGCTTTAGGGCACTAGGTGTTAAGACACCCTTACATACTTAATTATAGGTTGAGATACGTCTTAGGAGTGGAAATTCCTTACACATCTATCTCACACCAAATTCACCTGATTTAGTCAAGTTAAAAACACAAAATATTTTTTTTCTAAAGTTTTTAGTTTATTTGAAATTTTTTGACTAGAAAAAAAAAAAAAATACTAGTCAACTATTCTGCTCCCCCAAACCTAATTGAGATATTGTCCCCAATGTCTTAAAAGTAGAAGAAGAGTTTCGAAAATAGTACTTGGTTAGCTAAAATTCTACATCTAAAATGAAAATTAAAGGTTAAGATCCAGATTTATCCGACGCTTCTTACCACGATCATTATCGGACCAGTTTATCTTGGAAAGGAAATGGTCAATTTGTGGTTCAAAGGCTAAGATTTGGTCAATTAAATCATGAGCAGTTTTGGCCGTCAATAGGATTTCTTTTACAGGTTTTGACACGAACCCATTTCTCCGGGCATCATCCAAGAAACACACAAAGAAAATCATAAAATCAATCAGCATTATATAGTCTAATCGGTTTTTGGTGTATGTTCAAGTTCGCCCAAGATAGCACTATAAATATTTCCTCTTTAGTGCCCGAGCCACCTGATAAAGCAATAAAATCATCAGCACGGTTAATCATTTCTACCAGTTGTTCAGACATACATGGTACAATAAGTTCCTCTCCGTTTGATGGTCCTATAAGATTCGCCTTTACCAAAGGTTTTGGGATGATTCACAAGACTTGACTACCTCCTTCTGGTACAACCCTTGAAACGATCCCAATTAGTCCAAGATTGCCACTGCCATATACTAAGTGCATATTCCTTTCAGCTATGACTCTACCCAATACCTGTGTTGCCTCAATGAACTCTGGTTTAGAACCATACTAGTACCGCAAAACACACAGATATTTACAACTCGTATTTTGAAGTTGCTTCCATATTATTATTATTATTTTTTAAGTCTGGATGCCTTCAAGAGTGCAATGATGAGTTGAATTTATAGAACCTGAAAAATGGTGAGTAATAATAGCACTAGTACCTGCCAAATGACAATTATTAGCTAAACAGTAAAATATATCGTGAAAGTCAAAAAGTCTGGATCATGTCGGAGAAAATAAAGGAAAATAAAAAACAACTCACAATTATTAGTTAAAGACAAAGAGATAATAATATTTACATGAAGTAACGGCTTGAATGACGTCTATGCGCCAGGGACAAGCTGTAGGGGTTGGTGCTCAGAGCGCCAATTCCCGGTTGTATTTTGTTAAATACTTATGTAAAACATTATTATTAGTAATAATATATGCAGTTTCTATAATATAATCTATTCTTTTATATGGTAAAGACGTAATGACCTTAGAATGATTAGTCATGGTACAGTTGCAAAAACGTCGCAACGGACATTGAGTCGTATCATGACGTTGTCATTCTCAGACAGTTCCTGGTCAAGGTTTACACTACTTGGTCAGTATAGTAAACCCGTTGAGACCGGTACATGTCGTATACTGGAATATATGATTCCAATGGTTTCTCAATGAACCATAAGTCTTGGAGACTAGTATAGACGTGTAGGTGTTTATAGTGGATAAACACTGAACGACTCACCGAAGATTCTTAATGGATGGTACACCAGCGTCAATAAAATCTTCTTGGGTTGAGTAGCACTTGTGATTCTTAGACTTGAGATGCCATTGTGGGCACATGAGACATCTTCTACACTTAGACGGCAGTCACGTCACCGATCTATTTAGATCAGACCTCCGCCTGTTCGTTGGGTGTAGATAGATCCTCAGGGTGTCCTATGTGTATCAAGATAGGATCCGTCAGTTCTGTGTACCAGAGCATAGGTAGTCCATATGATTAGCAATCAGATAAAACCATGGGCCCGTGGTAAGTTTAGAAGCTAGTTCTAAACATTCTTTTTGAGATTGCTAATAGAATAGTCGACTGGATAGTCCCGATAGAGATTTGACGTTTACATCTATATCTCTGGGATTTATCCGGATACCTGTGATGGAGGAATTATACATTTGCGATGACCTCGACCTGTATGGTTTAGCGAGATTATCCGTGATCGTCATAATCTACGGGTGGATAGATTATGGACATGAAATTTGATTTCGTGACGGATATACCTGAACCTAGAGAGTCTCAATAATGAAACATACTCGTTGAGCACTAGAGCAACATAAATAAATAATATTGATTATTTATAAAGTCGTTTAATGGTTAAACGCAAGATACATGCTAAAGAGACTAGATAGTCATTTGCTTAATTATTGTGTATTTACATTTAATACTGATTGATTAATTTAAATACACATTAATTAATAGTCAAAATGAGTTATTTGACTTTTCCTAAATGAATATATGTTTTTAATATTTAATGTAAATATTATACATATATTTAATATATTTGTATTTATTAATTAATTAATTATTTAATTGTTAAATGATTAAATTAATTAAGATATAAATATTTTAAGTTAGGATATTTGAAGCTAATGATCATAGTTGCAATTGTTGACCAAAATAAATATCTATAAAGTTTTTAGATATTTATCAAGTTGACAAATGCATTAGAAATGAATTGAAATGAAAAATTGGTATATACCTTTGATGTTGATTTCGGCCAAGGCTATCTTTGACAAGTATATATTGTTTTCATTTGCTTTTCATTTCATAATAACCTAATACACATTTCACAAAGAGACACCATTGAAGAAAGCTTAAAGAACTTTGAAAGAAAGAAAAATCCAAAGAAAGCTTGATTTTAGTAAGTTTTCTCAAACTTGCTATTAGTAAGGAAATTGTTCCTTAGGATCTAGGCTTTCATGTATGATATACTTAGGTTTTTCTTTCTTTATTCTTTATGTTTTTGTTGATGGAAAGTTTGGTGAAATGTAGAGCATGTGAATGAAGAAAGGATATGACTATTGTAGTTATATGTAATCTTTTAAGGTTTATGAAACCATGTTGCTATTCTAGAGTTGTTGACCCACTCTTAAATGACCTAGATTTGATCTTGAGTTGTTTCATTGTGTTGAGACTTGAATTAGATGAAAGATAGATGATTGAAGTAATTGATTTGGTGTATTAGCCTAATTTGTCCAATTTGTGGAAATTGAAAAATTAGGGTTTATGACTAACTCCAAATTTGGGGGTTTTCATATATGTTGTGTATTTATGTGTGTATATGATGCATATAAAGTTTCATGTTGATTGGATATCATTTGGATGTGTCTTGAAGCATGAAAGTGCAAAATGCACAAAATTGCACCCTAATGGTGCTCTCGGCATTGAGAGAGAAAAATGGGAATTTTGGTTGCTTTGGTGTTTTGATGTTTTGAACATCATAAGTTCATCTTAGAAATGATTTAGAATCATTCAAAATTGATTGGATCAATTTCGGACTAAAACGGACAAAAATACAAAGCAAGGGTATTTCGGTAAATTCACTTAAAATTGTTTTATTGAATTTATTTTCATAATTTGATTATTGGAATATTAAATAAATATGTTTATTTAATTAATCCGAGAAAAAGTTTTGAAATCTGAAAATCGGATTTTCACCGCTTCCGCTGCGTTACCGGATAACCCCCTAAATAACCCCTTCAAAATGGTATCAGAGCGAGTCTGATTCTAGGCCACTTAAAATGCTTAGCCTACATTGAATCAATGTTTAATCATGTTTTCTTGATTTATGCATGCTTATTAGGAACTAATTTGATTAGATTTAGGGTGTATGACACTTAGCGGAAAATCCCTAATAATAAGGTTTAAATGTAATTTGTATTTGATGCATGTTATATGGTCCGTCTTGTCAATACGGTTTATGAATACTTCTTTGTGACTACATCCGAGACCGTGCCTCTGCTGTGAGGATGTAGCCGATAAAGATTTATTTATACCGATGATGTATATCTGATACTAGATAAATTCAAGTAAAAGCGGAATTCTGAACGTGCCCTAGCTGTCAGGATTACGTAAGTAACTTGAGTTTATCATTGACGAGTATTACCTTGGTACGTCTCCTTGTGGGCCTGCCTTCGCAGCGACAACGAGAAACGGCCAGGACCGGATACTTAGGAGTCACTGTTGAGTGATTGACAAATGAGTTGTCTACCTGATGAATATACGTAGGCGAGACCGTGCCTCTGCTGTGAGCTGAAATATATTCACGGGATCCACTTTTCACTATTTATATTTAATTTAATTATTAAATATTTGTATTCTGTTTTGGGATTACAGTATTGCATGATTTAGTGGGAGGGGCATATTAGATTAAAAATCCATGATCTAGTTTATGCTTTTGATATTATATGAAACTGCTTAATTTCTGCTAACCGTTTTTCGTGATCTATATGATAGATTTGCGATGGCGGGTCAATCCACAAACCAGTTTGCGCGTATGTTAGATGCGAACAAACTAAAAGGCGCTGAGAACTTTACAGACTGGGAATTGGATTTGAGGATTGTCCTCGATTCCGAAAAGTTGGGTTATGTTCTTGAGGGTCCTTTACCCCTTGCAGTGGGTGAGGATGCTTCAGAGGAGGAACGCCAAGTTTTTGAAGCTTGGAAGAATGATGATTTAAGGGTTAAATCATACATCCTTAGTTCGCTCTCTCCGAAACTCAAGCAACAATACTATGGAACATCAGATTCCTATAGTATGATAACGCGATTAAGACAATCGTTCGAGAACCAGGAACAGGTTATTGTTCACAAAGTCGCCATGGAACTGTTCCATGCGCTGGATGAGGGGCAAAGTGTTAGCCCACATGTTCTTCAAATGATCGATTTGATCGATCAATTGAGGCAACATAATCTCATCCTGAATGACATTCTCGGTAGGAGTGTCATTCTTGGTTCTCTGCCAGCTTCATTCCGCCAGTTTGTGATGTACTTCAACATGCACGGGACAGTCTGCACCTACCAGGAGCTACATAGGATGTTGCTCACGGCAGAAGAGGATCTGAAGAAGGGAGTACCGACTCGCCCACCTAGATCTACTTCTCTGTCTGCTTCTTCCCTAGGAATGTCCAAGGGAAAGAGAAGAAGAAAGGGAAGAAGAAGAAGAAGGCCTTCGGTCCTCCACAGCAGGCGAAGATAGCCAAGCCCAAAAGGGCTTCTGAAGACAAATGCCACCACTGCGGCAAGGTCGGGCACTGGAAGAGAAACTGTCCAGATTACATTGCTCAGATCAGGAGAGACAGAGCATCTACATCAGGTACTTTTATTTTTCCAGTTATTGATTTATCTTTGGCTTGTGAAGCCGTTACATCCAGCTGGATTTTAGATTCTGCTTGTCCCATTCACATTTGCAATTCGTTGCAGGTGCTGAAGGAAAGTAGGAGGCTGAAGCCAGGAGAGATGCAGTTGCGGTTCGGGAGTGGAGACTCTTTGGATGCAGTTGCAGTGGGAGTATGCGAGATCTCATTGCCGAATGGGACACTTTTGTTACATGACTGTCATTTTGTACCGGGATGTGTCGCTAATATTATATCACTTTTTGTACTTGATACAGAAGGATTTTGTATGAATATTAAGAATAGTTCTTTGTATTTATATGATAGAAATAATATTCAGATCCTTTGTTGTCCAAACCAGCATGGTCATTACACATTGCAAACTTCAAAAGATATATTAAATACTGGAGTTAATAAACGTAGTTTACCTGTAATTAATAATACTGAACTTTGGCATATGAGACTTGGTCACATTGGCGTTAAACGCCTTACCCAATTGGTTAGGAATGGTTTGATATCAGATCTTACCATTGAGTCCTATCCAACTTGTGAATCCTGTATTCAGGGTAAGATGACCAAAGCCCCATTTTCTGGTGTTGGACACCGCGCCACAAACTTACTGGAACTCGTACATTCTGATGTATGTGGTCCACTAAGTCAAACTGCTCACAGTGGTTATTCGTACTTCGTTACCTTTACCGATGATTTGTCACGGTACGGTTATGTGTATTTGATGCGACATAAATCGGAAACCTTTGAAAAGTTCAAAGAGTTCCGAAATGAAGTAGAAAAACAAACTGGTAAATATATTAAATGCCTTCGATCAGATCGAGGCGGCGAATATATGAGTGGTGAGTTCATGGATTATATGAAGGAGAATGGGATTCTCGCTCAATATACTCCTCCAGGTACACCACAGCACAACGGTGTATCTGAAAGGAGAAATCGGACTTTATTGGATATGGTCCGATCGATGTTGAGTTTCACAGATTTGCCCTATTACTTATGGGGTTACTGTCTCTTAACAGCCGCACATCTTTTGAATAAGATTCCTTCAAAGGCTGTTCCTACGACACCGTATGAGATATGGTTCGGTAGGAGACCGAATCTTAATTATATTAAGGTTTGGGGTTGTCCTGCCTATGTCAGGGTGACTCAGCAAAGTAAGCTTTCGCCTCGAGGGCAAAAGTTTAGGTTTGTTGGATATCCCTCAAATACGAGGGGATATCTGTTCTATGATACCGAGCATCGAAATGTCTTCGTAGCTCGCTTCGCAAAATTTCTAGAAGTAGAATTTTTGTCAGAAGGTAGTGATCATAGAAGGGTTGAACTTGATGAAGTCCAACCTGAAAACAACGAACCAACGGAGGAACCTGAAGTTCAAGTAGATGAAGGACCTTCAACACACACACTCCGTAGGTCGGAAAGGGTATCTAGACCTCCTGAACGCTTGTATTTGATACAAGAAAAGAGTCTGGATGTTCTCTTAGTTGAAGAGACCGATCCTTTCACCTATAGAGAATCGATGTTGGACATCGACTCCGTGAAATGGCAAAGTGCCATGAAATCCGAGATAGATTCAATGCATGAAAATCAAGTTTGGGACTTGATTCCGCTTCCCGAAGGAATTGTTCCTATCGGTTGTAAATGGGTTTACAAAGAGGAAGCGCGGGCCTGACGGTAAGGTTGAAACTTACAAGGCCCGACTGGTAGCAAAAGGTTACACGCAGCGACCTGGCGTCGACTACGATGAAACTTTTTCGCCGGTAGCAATGCTTAAGTCTATCCGGATTTTGCTTTCTATAGCTGCGTATCATGACTACGAGATTTGGCAAATGGATGTCAAAACGGCTTTTCTAAATGGGTTTCTTGATGAAGAAATCTATATGGAACAGCCGGAAGGTTTCACATCCAGCCAAACCTCGGGTATGGTTGTAAGCTTAAGAAGTCCATTTATGGACTTAAACAAGCTTCACGAAGTTGGAATCTTCGATTCGACGAGATTATCAGATCGTCTGGTTTCCTAAGAATTCGGAAGAATCTGTGTGTGTATCAGAAGGCCAGTGGGAGCATGGTCGTATTTTTAGTCCTGTATGTTGATGACATCCTAATCATTGGGAATGATTTAGGATGTTACAAAGCGTTAAAGCATATCTCTGTAAGAATTTCTCCATGAAGGACCTGGGAGAAGCTTCCTATGTTTTAGGGATAAAACTCTATCGAGATAGACAAAGGAGGCTGATTGGGTTATCCCAATCAACGTACGTAGATAAGATCTTGGAACGGTATAGCTTTGGTAACTGTAAGACAGCAAACATACCGTTCAGACATGGGATTCATCTTTCCAAGAAGATGTGTCCACAAACAGAAGATGAGAAGGTTAGAATGTCTAACCAACCTTATGCTTCGTGTTTGGGTAGCATAATGTATGCCATGTTATGTACGAGGCCTGATATCAGTTTCGCTGTTAGCGTAACTAGTCGATATCAGTCCAATCCAGGTAATGACCATTGGATGGCCATTAAACATATCCTAAAGTATCTTAAAGGTACTAAGGATAAGTTGATAATATATGGAGGAAACGAACTGCAGGTTAACGGGTATACAGACTCCGATTTCCAATCGGATCCCGATGATAGAAAGTCTACATCTGGATTTGTCTTTACCCTTAACGGAGGTGCAGTATGTTGGAAGAGTTCCAAACAGGGATCTACAGCTGATTCCACCACTGAGGCGGAATATATTGCAGCTTCTGAAGCCGCAAAAGAGGCTGTGTGGATAAAGAACTTTATCACAGAATTGGGAGTTGTCCCAAGTATCGAGAATGCGATTCCGTTATACTGTGATAATACTGGAGCCATTGCGCAAGCAAAGGAACCGAGGGCGCATCAGAAGTCGAAGCATGTGGAACGCAAGTACCACATCATTCGAGAGATCGTGTCGCGAGGGGATATTGTCGTGTGCAAGGTACCGAGTGAAGACAACGTAGCAGACCCGCTGACGAAGGCCATACCTCCGAAGTTATTTGATAAACACGTGGAGTCGATGGGTATTAGATACAATCGATATTGGCACTAGAGCAAGTGGGAGATTTTGTAGGGGTTGGTGCTCAGAGCGCCAATTCCCGGTTGTATTTTGTTAAATACTTCTGTAAAACATTATTATTAGTAATAATATATGCAGTTTCTATAATATAATCTAATCTTTTATATGGTAAAGACGTAATGACCTAGAATGATTAGTCATGGTACAGTTGCAAAAGCGTCGCAACGGACATTGAGTCGTATCATGACGTTGTCATTCTCAGACAGTTCCTGGTCAAGGTTTACACTACTTGGTCAGTATAGTAAACCCGTTGAGACCGTACATGTCGTATACTGGAATATATGATTCCAATGGTTTCTCAATGAACCATAAGTCTTGGAGACTAGTATAGACGTGTAGGTGTTTATAGTGGATAAACACTGAACGACTCACCGAAGATTCTTAATGGATGGTACACCAGCGTCAATAAGAATCTTCTTGGGTTGAGTAGCACTTGTGATTCTTAGACTTGAGATGCCATTGTGGGCACATGAGACATCTTCTACACTTAGACGGCAGTCACGTCACCGATCTATTTAGATCAGACCTCCGCCTGTTCGTTGGGTGTAGATAGATCCTCAGGGTGTCCTATGTGTATCAAGATAGGATCCGTCAGTTCTGTGTACCAGAGCATAGGTAGTCCATATGATTAGCAATCAGATAAAACCATGGGCCCGTGGTAAGTTTAGAAGCTAGTTCTAAACATTCTTTTTGAGATTGCTAATAGAATAGTCGACTGGATAGTCCCGATAGAGATTTGACGTTTACATCTATATCTCTGGGATTTATCCGGATATCCGGATACCTGTGACGGAGGAATTATACATTTGCGATGACCTCGACCTGTATGGTTTAGCGAGATTATCCGTGATCGTCATAATCTACGGGTGGATAGATTATGGACATGAAATTGATTTCGTGACGGATATACCTGAACCTAGAGAGTCTCAATAATGAAACATACTCGTTGAGCACTAGAGCAACATAAATAAATAATATTGATTATTTATAAAGTCGTTTAATGGTTAAACGCAAGATACATGCTAAAGGACTAGATAGTCATTTGCTTAATTATTGTGTATTTACATTTAATACTTGATTAATTTAAATACACATTAATTAATAGTCAAAATGAGTTATTTGACTTTTATCCTAATGAATATATGTTTTTAATATTTAATGTAAATATTATACATATATTTAATATATTTGTATTTAATTAATTAATTAATTATTTAATTGTTAAATGATTAAATTAATTAAGATATAAATATTTTAAGTTAGGATATTTGAAGTAATGATCATAGTTGCAATTGTTGACCAAAATAAATATCTATAAAGTTTTTAGATATTTATCAAGTTGACTAAATGCATTGAAATGAAATTGAAATGAAAAATTTGGTATATATTTGATGTTGAATTTCGGCCAAGGCTATCTTTGACAAGTATATATTGTTTTCATTTGCTTTTCATTTCATAATAACCTAATACACATTTCACAAAAGAGACACCATTGAAGAAAGCTAAAGAACTTTGAGAAAGAAAGAAAAATCAAAGAAAGCTTGATTTTAGTAAGTTTTCTCAAACTTGCTATTAGTAAGAAATTGTTCCTTAGGATCTAGGCTTTCATATATGATATTCTTAGGTTATTTCTTTCTTTATTCTTTGTGTTTTTGTTGATGGAAGTTTGGTGAAATGGTTAGAGCATGTGTAATGAAGAAAGGATATGACTATTGTAGTTATATGTAATCTTTTAAGGTTTATGAAACCATGTTGCTATTCTAGAGTTGTTGACCCACTCTTAAATGACCTAGATTTGATCTTGAGTTGTTTCATTGTGTTGAGACTTGAATTAGATGAAAGATTGATGATTGAAGTAATTGATTTGGTGTATTAGCCTAATTTGTCCAATTTGTGAAATTGAAAAATTAGTTTATGACTAATTCCAAATTTGGGGGTTTTCATATATGTTGTGTATTTATGTGTGTATATGATGCATATAAAGTTTCATGTTGATTGGATATCATTTGGATGTGTTTTGAAGCATGAAAGTGCAAAATGCACAAAATTGCACCCTAATGGTGCTCTCGGCATTGAGAGAGGAAAAATAGGAATTTTGGTTGCTTTGGTGTTTTGATGTTTTGAACATCATAAGTTCATCTTAGAAATGATTTAGAATCATTCAAAATTGATTGGATCAATTTCGGACTAAAACGGAAAAAAATACAAAGCAAGGGTATTTCGGTAAATTCACTTAAAATTGTTTTATTGAATTATTTTTCATAATTTGATTATTGGAATATTAAATAAATATGTTTATTTAATTAATCCGAGAAAAAGTTTTGAAATCTGAAAATCGGATTTTCACCGCTTCCGCTGCGTTACCGGATAACCCCCTTTAAATAACCCCTTCACAAGCTTCCCATCCATTTTCTTATAAATTGGCAAACAGGGTCTTTTAGGGTCAGATTCCCAAGACTTGAATGTTGTATTTCTTTTCGAAACTATGTATGTAACATGTGAATTACGTGATGCACATATCCACTGCACATATCAGACACCATTCCTAAAGAATGACAACGAGTATTACAGATCATGCGTGCATAATTATAGCAAACACCCATTCTTTTAGTTCTTCTTTTTTTTAGCATAGGTGCTTCTTCCTAAACAAGGCAGATATGAAATAAAAGAGTCAGAAGACTCACCTGCTAATCGGACCCGTGCTTCAATAATCCAACGAATGTCATTAGGAATACCTTTGATCATCAGAAGTCTCATTCGTTCCAAGCGAGCTTTGTAGACTTTCATCAGAGAGTTTTGAGGGAGAGACGAAAATTACTTGTGAAGATTTACGAGAACTTCTTCCATCCTGAAATGTGATTTTACCTACAAAATTAAACACACTAAAATAAAACACACCATATCTGAATATATACACAAATTGCATGGGTTGCCTCCCTGCTAGCGCTAAGTTTAACGTCATCAGCTAGACATGACTGTTCGAATGGTAGGTAGGATTTGAAAGTGTGACATTTTCTTTTTGTCTCTCAAATGATTCTCCCCAGTATTGATTGACATGATGGTTGTTTACCCTGAATGTATTATTGGATTTGGGGTTGTATATCTCAACAACTCCGTAGGGTAACACCTGAGTAATCACAAATGGACCTGACCACTTTGATTTCAGCTTTCTAGGGAAAAGTTTCAACCATGAATCGTATAACAACACCTGCTGCCATGGCTCCAATTTTCTACGCACTATTTTTTTATCATGCAATTTCTTCATTTTTTCTTTGTATAGTTTGGCATTCTCATAAGCATGTAGGTGAAATTCCTCCAATTCGTTGAGTTGGTGGAGTCATTTTTCTCCAGCTGCTTGTAGATCAAGATTTAACATCTTCTGTGCCTAGTACGCTTTGTGTTCAAGTTTCACTGGCAGATGGTACGTTTTCCCAAACAGCATTCGATATGGGGATATACCGATGGGTGTCTTATAAGCTGTCCGGTAAGCCCATAATGCGTCATCCTGTTTTGTAGACCAGTCTCTCCTTGTTGATCCAACGGTTCTCTCCAAGATTCTTTTGATCTCCATATTTGAAACTTCAACTTGTCCATTTGACTGCAGATGGTAAGCAGTGGCAACTTTATGAGTAACTTCGTATTTGGATAGTGTGCCTCCATCACTGATAATCACCCGAGGTGTTCCGAATGGAGTGAAAATATTTTTTTTAGGAATTTTATCACCACTTTTGAATCAATTGATGGCAGTGCAATTACTTCAACCCATTTGGAGACATAGTCTACTGTAACTAGTATGTACAAGTTTCCAAATGATGGAACAAAAGGTCCCATAAAATCAATCCCCCATACATCAAATATCTCAACTTTCAGAATATTTTGCAGAGGTCTTTCATTTCTCTTTGAAATATTTCCCGTTCTCTGACACATGTCACATTGAAGAGCAAATAAGTAAGCATTTTTAAATAGAGTGGGCCAGAATAAACCTGCTTATACGACTTTAGTTGCAGTTTTATCTCCGCTGAAGTGTCTACCATATGGTGATGAATGACAATGCTACGGAACACTATTGACTGTTGGTTTCTATAATATGTCCCAAGGAAAGATTAAGCATTTGAAATACAATAAATGAATATATATTTAACTTTGAAGTATGGCGGAATCATACTTACAATGCTTTGTTGATGAAGAAAATCAAACCAAAATGGAAGCTCCAAGTGTTGATTGATTCGGCCAAGAGGAGAAGAAGGTGGAAAGCTCCAAGCTTTGTGAATTCCTTGCTCTATGATGGTTTCCCTATCACCTCTTTTGATCCCTTGAAGGTGCTAGCCTTGCATGTGAGGAGATGTTCCAAACAACCACACTATCTTCAAGCTTTTTGGCAACCAAAATGAAGAAGATGAAGACCAAAAACTGCATGCAGTTTTCGGCAATGTGAGAGAGAGAAGAGAGATTTTTCTTGTTGATTTTTGATACCAAAAATCAATTTATATTTATGCCATAATTTTATTAAATAATAATAAATCTATGACACAAACCATGCAAAGGCTTAGAGTGTCAAACACTCAAATTCCATGCATAACATTTGAGTGTATTATACACTATCACCATGCAATGCATTATCAATAAAATAATACTATAATGACATGTGTCATGTGGGCCCCACACATTTCCAAATGAAAGTGGGCCCACGTGCACTCACGCGTTCGGGTTCGATATTTCCGAAATACCGAACTTGCGTCGCGACGTTAATTAAATCGAATTTAATATAATCGCGCCTAGCGAAATTATTATTTACGTCGCTAACGAATTAATTCTAAATTAACTCGTATGCCCGAATTAAAATCTAATTTTAATTTCGCGTCGAAATCGAATTTCAATTATTATATCGAATATAATAATTTTACTGATTAATTCCAAATTAATCGTTCTCTCTCTCTAAATAAGGCACTTTATCCGAGATAAAGTTTCTCCACAATTAATCCAAGATTAATTAAGTTCGAATCAAATATCATAGGTGAATCTTCAGGAAGCGACCCAAGAGATCTCCGGATATGTTGGCAGTAAATACGGTCGTCGGATAATCCGAACACGCACGTACCTCGTACTACGTTCTTACCGATTCACAAGACAAGGTTGGCTTCTAGCAAAGCGCCATGCCTACCCAATTCTCCAGAAATATTCTTATAGGAATATAAGATCTATATCAAGCGTAGTATACCGTAGTGTTGCGTACATCGATCCAGTATCGGATGATCACATGCTAGGCCTAGGGCTGGAGATGTGTCTGCCCCGTACGAAACATATATCGGACATCAAGCAACTAGTCTCTTTAAATCGGACAATCCTGACCTAGTCATATTATCCCGACGGTTGCAACCTTTTGTAGAGTACTAGTTCTGTGTCCTGCGTGATCATCACCTCCATATGTCTGAAGCGATACTTCCATCTTGACATCACATCCAGTACACTACGATTCTCGATAAACCCAGAAGAGGTGTACACAGAACCGGTTAAGGTCCCCAACCACCAAAACCAAAGTTTACCGATTGTCGCAAGTACTAGCGATGTAAGTCTCAGGTTAAGACCATATACACCTACCCTGATGCGGCCTCCCATAGACACCTAGACATACTACCCAATGGATTCCGCGGGGTCTATCCAGAGCGAAGCTGTTTTCCGTACCATCGGTAAAACACAACCTCCTATCGCACTTGCATAAGTATCCAATATTAAATATATGAGAACTATGCCGTTGTGCCCTCACAACGTGCACAAGCGCAATACTAGCCTATTCCGCATTATCGATGTCCAGTCTCGATAATACTACGGCTAGGGATATTTAATGATTAAACCTTTATGGATTGATACTGTCTCATATCATCTCAATCCAGTACTAATCATATGGACTTTCGCCATTTATATATCAAAGTAAATAATATTTACACAAATGGCAAAAGCAATTTCATTATTACATAGTTAATTTTGTACAATAATACAATATCATTTACAAACAGTGACGCTATGGGACACAATGTCTAACAATCTCCCACTTGGCCTATAGCCAGTTGTTAGACATTATGTCCCATAGCGTCACTGTTTGTAATGATATTGTATTATTGTACAAAATTAACTATGTGATAATGAAATTGCCTTTTGCCGTTTTTGTAATATTATTTACTTTGATTTATAAATGG